>CAIGRS010056704.1:0-11434 GCA_903798395.1 Fraxinus floribunda | reverse complement strand
GATGAATTTCAAGATCTTTTGAATGGTTGAATCACCTTACTTTCCAAAACTCTAAATTAGCAATTTTCATGCACTCCAAAAGTCTGAATCCTGATCACAATGGGAGAGGTTTATTAGCCACAACCTAAGTGCCAATTTTTTTGTGAGTTTTCATGCAAAATAGTGGTTTTAGGTGCCTTTCAATTTTGATGATATTTCTCATACGATTTTTCACCTATTTTCTACCATCTCTCTCTCTCTCTCTCTCTCTCTCTCTCTCCATTGCTAGACAAAAAAATTGGAGGTTTTATACGAATTATGGGAGGTTATGTAGAGTTATGGATTTCAATTCCGAATTCAAATCACTCCACCAACCCTTGTGATGTCTTGTGGTTCGGGTCACCCCACATGGCAACCCATGACCTATATTTTCTAACATTTCCCACTAGCGTATGATGGGTTTGATCTGAACCACAAGAGACAACGAATGTCACATGTTAGATCTTTTTCAATATCTATCTCGTAAAAATTCTTACGACAAATAGATTGTACGGCTAGCGAGTATATTAGAGCTCACTGTACTATAAACCTGTTAGAGATATATAATAGCTCTACTAGAGGAACATTACATCTCGTTTTACCCCCAAACTTATTTTTTAGCATTAATTCAAGTATTTTCGATCCCTCAAGTATTTATGAAACATACTTGAACCTCACATCTTATCATTGTATTTACAATTGTGTCCTGTACCCTAAATGGTTAAGCACAATTGTTTAGTCGGTGAATGCACATATAAATGTTGGTTAAAATAGTTTTCCTTTCCTACTCGAATCCTTTAACTTTAAATCAGTTGCTTTCCTAAACATGTCCCATCAAATGAAATCAATCATAGGTATTGTCAACATGCTAAAGTAGCAATATCGAACCTCACATCTTATCATTGTATTTACAATTGTGTCCTGTACCNTAACTTTAAATCAGTTGTTTTCCTAAACATGTCCCATCAAATGAAATCAATCATAGGTATTGTCAACATGCTAAAGTAGCAATATCGAACCTCACATCTTATCATTGTATTTACAATTGTGTCCTGTACCCTAAATGGTTAAACACAATTGTTTAGTCGGTAAATACAAATATAAATGTTGGTTAAAATAGCTTTCCTTTCCTACTCGAATCCTTTAACTTTAAATCAGTTGTTTTCCTAGACATGTCCCATCAAATGAAATCAATCATAGGTATTGTCAACATGCTAAAGTAGCAATATCGAACCTCACATCTTATCACTGTATTTACAATTGTGTCCTGTACCCTAAATGGTTAAACACAATTGTTTAGTCGGTGAATACAAATATAAATGTTGGTTAAAATAGTTTTCCTTTCCTACTCGAATCCTTTAACTTTAAATCAGTTATTTTCCTAGACATGTCCCATCACATGAAATCAATCATGGGTATTGTCAACATGCTAAAGTAGCAATATCGAAATAAAATCTCAAGAAATAGTCAAAATTCATAAAGGTATATATGAGATTATATAAACTTCAAGGTCTCACACAATGAGGAAGCAGAGATCCATTCATTCATTTACCCAATATAGGTCGTAAAAGCACAGTTGGTATGAAACATAGGCTACAATGTTTTTTCCTATTCTTAGGGCGCATGTCATATCACTTATAAACAAATAACACTATATACGGATCCTAGTTCGAGTATTCCCTGATACCTAATTTGAGTTCTCCTTATGTTCATTCATCTAGACAATCTCAAATCGAAAACTCAATTTGTCTACTAAATAGGTTAAATGGATTTGTAAAATCCATTTCGATTACTTGTTGCAACATCATCTTGATATCTCATCGGGACGACTAGATCATGTACACAATATGATCACTATGTCTCATCTCAACACACTCCAAAATGTCTGAGGCGATTGCTCGTGTGAGTGAGCCAACCTTGTTCGACATAAGTATATGTCCATTCAAAAAATTATTGTGTAATCCTAACAATAGATTAAGTTGTTCATTTACGGGGCTCATAAAACTCAATCAAGAGTTTTTTGATACACTAAAAATAATATTCTATTTAATTTTAAAAATTTGAAATTACCAACAAGTATATCTCTAAACATCTTTAGAGTATGATGATTACAAACTATAACTTACGTAGATATACTGCAAATATACTTTCTTTGCTAATGTCTCTTATAGAAATACTATCGAGTATTTGGTTCTATCAAGATATTTGAGACTCTCAACTCTTGAGATGATTACATAATTATCATTGATCTCATGTTTCAACTAATATCATTAGATGCTCTATACATCTATACCAATTAATTTCTTCAGCTGCCAGGATATGTACTACAAGATATGTTTCTTGCCACTCTATTTAGCAAGATTGCACAATTCTAATAACTATTTGTGCTCGACCAACTCTCATCCTTTGTCGATATTTGTATATCTATTCCAATCACGAGTTATTTCTTTGACAACAAATAGAATAACAGACAGCAACACTTTTCAGGTATCACAATATCCTTTTGAAGGACAACATCGATACCTACTCACTAGATTCATGTCATGACAAATATTAGGGCAAGAATACATCATAGCAAACTTCTAATTCTTAATCGCACTAGATATTGTTCTCTAGATATTTTTTTGTGCACTTATAGAGTCCTTGGACATATATGAAGACTCATATGGTCACCTTTCGATATAAGAGCATTAACAGGGTAGCAATTCCACAGTTAAAATATTATAGAATCTTTATGGTATACAACTCTTGTGACAAAGAAACAAGACAAAATAATCTTTCTAACACAAATATACAATTTGCTAAACGCATGTCCTTCATCTAAAAAATTAAGAACAACTATTTCAAAATGGTCTCAATACACTCCTTCTCATGCTTAGCGAATATAATGTTATCAACATAAAAATTAGAATTATAACCTACCATTAGACTTTTACATAAATATAGTAAACTTCATCCACATGATGAAATTTTGTATGAGATTTAAACCTATTAAAACCCAAGTTCCAATGTCAAGATGATTGTATTAGGCTACAAGTGTAACTAAAAAGCTGGCGCAATAATATAGAAGTCTTTAACATGAAACCTACAAATCGACTCACGTAGATCTCTTCAATCAATTCTCAATTGAGAATAAAAATATAGTCTATAGGCCTATTTGGTGTAATCTAAACTTAACACTCTATCATGGTTATCATCAACGTATAGAAGTGAATCTCACCACTAAGAAAAACATTTGTTGACTCAATATACTCATATTGAGTATCACGTTTCTTTTAAAAAATAAGGTTTATTTATCATAAACTAATTAGTCTACCATTTAGTTTTAAGAACGTGAATGTTCTCAATAAACATAATGTTAACATAATGTCCAATTAGAACTTCCACCATATCTCAAATTAGGTTGGAATTCTATAGTCTACATATACTTCCATCATTTTCCTCAAATCTCTCCACTAATTTCCTGAACCAATAGTCATTGAAATTAAATAGCGCTTAACTCCCACTCGAAACCAAGAATCATTGAAGTTAGATAGTTCTTAGATAGATCCCACTCGAAAATAGATTACTCTCACTTGAATCAGAAGTTTAAACTAGTTGGAAATGCAAGGTAATTAAATGATAATTCAACTTAAGTATGTCATTGCTCCAGCATTGTACTGGTATAAATAATTACAGCAAGAATATTCTAGATGATACAAAGGTGGTTAGCTCCTTGAATTAAGGAGGCTTCTAGAATCTATATACAATCGAAAAGTAGTGCCAGCATTTAGGATGTAACAGAAATTAGACAACAAGGATTGCTACTGGCGAATATGATGATGACAAGGCTATTGATGTAGAGTTGAGTGTTGAGCTAGAATCAATTATGAAGCTAACTCTAGACACCTCCTTCAAGCTGGACGGCAATGGAGTGACTTCAAGCTTGTTTTTTAAGAAAAGGAACCTTGAGTGAGTAAGTACTTTGGTTAACAAATCTGCAATTTGGTTAGAAAAGGCACACACTTCACTTCTAGTTCATTTCTAAGCACTTTGTCTCTGATTAAATGAATGTCCAATTCAATATGCTTCGTTCTCGCATGGTAAATTGGATTGGTAGCTAAGGCACTAGCACTCGTGTTGTCACACTATAAAATTGGAGTTGATGTTTGTGAAAATTCAACTTCTTTAAAGAGTGATTCGATCCAAGCTATTTCTGAGGCTACTGAGGCAAGTACTCTATACTCAGACTCTGTACTTGATCTAGCCACTACATGTTGCTTCTTTGATGACCAACGCAAAAATCTTTACCTAAATAATTGTAATAACCTTTTGTTGACCTCCTATAATCTGGGCATGGTGTTCAATCTGTATTTGAGTATCCATTTATGTCCATTTCATCACTTCTTTGTATCCACAGCCCCTGATTTATAGTTCCTTTAAGGTATCTAAGTACCCTCTTCAATGCTTTCCAGTGAGTTGATGTTGGAGATTGTAGAACCTAGCTCAGTTTATTAATGGTGAAGGTAATGTTAGGCTTGGTGTGAGTGAGATATTGCAGTCCTCCTACTTTACTTCTATAAATTGAGGGATTTCTCATTTTTCTCCATCAGTTTTTGACATAGTTTTGCCTACAAGAATGGGGGTTGGACAAGGCTTTAGGTTTTGCAGCTCAGGTTTTCTGATTAACTCAACAATATAGCTTGTTTAGGTAAGATGAAGGCTTGAGTCATGCCATTGCACTACGAATTTAAGTGCAAATTTCTTGTTTAACTCATTTATGAACCATTCCAACAACTCTATATCATTCCCTGTCACCACAATATCATCCACATAGATGAGCGTAAAAATGATTTGCCTTTCATTTTTAAGTAGAACAATGATGTGTCTGCTACTGATTGTTTGAACTTCTAGCTTAACAAAGTAAACTTCAGCTTGTCATACCATGCTCTAGGTGCCTGCTTCAATCCGTAAAGTGCTTTTTCATGTTTGTGAACATGATCAGGTTTTGATTGATCTATAAAGCCCTCTAGTTGATTCATGAATACAACTTCCTTAAGTTCACCATTTAGAAAAGCATTGTTGATGTCTACTTGCCTACTTGACCATCCTTTTGATACTGCTATTGAGAGTATAACTCTTAAGACCGAAGCTTTAATCACAGGACCGAAAGTTTCATAGAAGTCAATTTCAGCCTTTTGATGGAATCCCTTTACCACCAACCTTGCCTTAAGTCTCTGAACATAACCATCTGTATTTCATTTCATCCGAAGACCCACTTGGTTCCAAACCTTGGTTCATTTGGTTGTTCATATCTCTTATTAGTCCAACACTTCTATTTTCATCCCTATCATCATTTATGTCTTCAAATTGACTGTTACTTGAGCTAGAAGGTGTGTGATGTACAACATTGGTTGCTTCAGGAAGAGTTACATCAACAAGACTTGAGGCAGGTTCAATGTTGTGTGGTTGAGGTGAAAACTTGAAATAAGATACTGTAAGTTCTGGTGTCACAGAGTCTTGGTGACCTTGGTTAGAAAACAATGATTCAAAAGGGAATTCTAGTTCATTGAATACAACATGCCTAGAGATATAGACATTCCCTATTGAGTTCATACATTTGTACCCTTTGTGAGACTCACTATAGCCAATGAAGGCATATTTTGTTGAATGGAAACTGAACTTGTGTTTTTGGTAAGGCTTGAGACAAGGATATCAAGTACAACCAAAAATCCTTAGTGTTTTGTAGTCGTTTTCTTTTCCATATAGGACCAGGAAAGGTGACTTCATTTTAAGTACAGGTGTAGGCAATCTGTTTATGAGGTAAGTTGTAGCCTGAAAGGATTCCTACAAATGTTTTAAGGGAATTTTGGCTTGAGCTAGAAGAGTGAGGCATGTCTCTATTATATGTCTACATTTTCTTTCAATTTTATTATTTTGGGCTGAAGTATAGGGACACGGGTGTCTGAATTCAACACCCTCTTGCGTTAGGAAGTTTGTGAAGGCTCTATACTCTCCTCCCCAGTCAGCTTGAAGGGTTTTTATTTTCCTTGCAAACTTGTTTTCCTCTAATTTCTTGAATTGAATGAACATACTTAGAGCTTCAGATTTCTTTTTTAGGAGATAGATCCAAGTGAATATGCTAAAATCATCTAGGAATATTACGTAGTATTTGAAACCCGATGTTGATTGGATTGGTGCTGGTCCCCATAGGTCTGTACACAAGTTCTGGAGGTGTTTTGGCATGTGAAGTTGAAGGAGAGAATAATAGTAAATGAGATTTCCCAAATTGATAGTCATCACAGAAGGACTTGATTTCATTTTCTTTTAACCTTTGATTACAGACTTTGAGCACTTGAGACATCTCTTGGCTAGATGGATGTCCAACTCTATTGTGCCATACATTAGCTTGTAAATTCAAAGACTCCTGACTAGTTTGTAGACTGGGATTAATGGATAAAACACTACAGCAGTGATTATTTGATAGAGCAGATATCTGAGGGTAACATTTGGTGTTTTGGTGAGGTAAGTCCAGTTGATACAACCCTCCTTAACCTTCCCTTGCAGCATCACCTCCCTCGTTAGCTAGTCCTTAACACAAGTGTTTTGTTATTTAGGGTTGGAAGATGACTTTTACCTAAGTGTGATATGTGCAGTTTATTTCCATTTCCAACCATGATTTCTTCCTTACCAGTTTATTCATTGGCTGAAGTGAGTTTTGCTTATCTCCAGTGATATGGTTGCTAGCTCCAGTGTCAGCAAACCAAGCAGGGTCATTCCTTGTGTTGGGAGATGCCACAAACGCTATTGGTGAAGGGTTGTAGTTTGGCCTCTAATTTGGTGGTGGTCCTATATACCTTTCATCATATCTGAAGTTACAAATGTTTGCCTTATGTCTAACTTTCCACACATTTGACATATAAGTCTATCACCACCATTGAAGGTACCTCATATGTTCCTTCCTTTTCTTCCACATTTGAAGATGTTGTATCCATAGAATCTTCCATTAGAAGGTGGTCTATAGGACCTGTTGTGATGGTAGTTGGAACCAGACCTGTGAGAAAAGTTCACTGAGGTTTGATCAAGGTTAATTTTTACCATCTCATTTCTTACTGTGTTGAGATGTTCCAGCCTACTTTCAAAAGTTATTAGTGTTGATTGGAGTTATCCCTATTAATGATATCTCTGTTGTCGATCTGAACAACAGTTGATGTGTACTCTTCATCCAGACCTGCCACAACTTGAGTAACTAAATCAGAATGGGGAATAGCTTTGCCGGTAATTTCAAGGTTGTCTGCCAACAACTTAACTTTGTTCATGTATTGATCAAAGCTCATAGCCCCTTTCCTTGATTTCTGAAGTTCACCAATAAAAAAAGGTGTTCCTGGATCTGTTGTGAACTCCATAACTTTCCTTCACTGCTATCCACAGTTCATTTGAGTTCTTGGCTCCCATGACTCTCATAACAATGTTCGGAGTTATAGAGGAGTAAGCCAACCCATTCGGAGTTGGTATGTTGACATCCACTGATTCTACTCAGGATTCTTGGTCATTTCAATGCTGGTTCCAGCTTCACCAGCTACTTGAGTTCCAATGAATTTTGGAGGACACATCTTTGTCCCCAGAATGTAGCTGTCAAGGATATGTCCTCGGATGATGGGCAATATCATGTTCTGCCATAGAAGGAAATTGTTTTTGTCAAGTTTAACTGATACTACTTGGGTTAAATTCACACTAAAGGGTGAGAGGTGATTGTTCCCTTTAATTGGACCAGTGTTGCTGCTTGAGATGGATGTAGGAACAGAGTTTGTATCAGTATTTTGTGGGGTGTTGGCCATTGCCTTGGCTCAGATACCAAGTTGGAAATGCAAGGTAATTGAATGATAATTCAGTTCTAGTATGTCATTGCTTCAGCATTGTACTGGTATAAATAATTACAGCAAGAATATTCTAGATAGTACAAAGGTTGTTAGCTTTTTGAATTAAGGAGGTTGTTAGAATCTATTTACAACAGAAAAGTAGTGGCAGCATTTGAAATGTAACAAAAATTAGACAACAAGGATTGCTGCTGGCGAATATGCTGATGACAAGGCTAATGGTGTGGAGTTGAGTGCTGGGCTAGAATCAAGTATGCAGCTAACTCTTGACATAAACCAATTCTTATGTATTCAAAATTGATTCATCAATACACATAATATCAATTTTAATAATATTCTGCAAAATTTTCTCCCTTACTAGGAAAAAAGTGTCAAATGTCACATCTTGTGACCAAATATGCATCCAAAATCTTCTTAAGTACCTCTTTGGACTGTTATGTGTATCTCAGAGATACATCCTATTCTTAATAGACTTATGTTCCCAAACTCATTATCAAGATATTTGGTTATCTACGTGTTCAAAGCTTATATATTCTGAAGGTACTAGCATAGAGAGAACTTCATTAAGTGACACATTGCAGTTATCCAATACTCTTTTAAAAAAAATACATAAATTTGACTACATTATCTCAAGGACTTTGCCTCTACATAAGTGCTTTTTCAGTGGCTCCATCCTTGTAGAAATACTCTTAACTCTACAACCATGGTTTTTTCAAGTGTATAGGCTTCATATTGGCCTATTCAAAAGCACTTCCACCATGCAATGCCTCTTCCTAGCCTATGCATAAGTTCCTCCCACATTTGATAAGTAAGAATCCCCAAATTGAAGGAAAACAATCCAAAATAAGACAAACGGAGTAAAATCGAACAAAAAAGTGAACTTGGGAACATGGGGACTAAAGTGTAGGAGTGTCAAAAGTTGAAGGACTTTGGATTCAATTTATCAAGGGATTTTTGGTAGAGGTGGCGTGGCCAACAGATTCCAACTCCTCTCACATCCACATAACTCCTTCCTTCACACTTGGACAAACTATTAGAGCATCGACCGATCTCGGATGGCAGGGGAGGCAGTTACAAGCACTCTGACAGTCAAGTCAGCCTATAAGAGTGTATATTTATATATATGTGTGTGTGTGTGTGTGTGTGCGTGCGTGCGTGCGTGCGTGTTTGTGTGTGTGTGTGGAAAGTGCTAAAAACGTGAGCCACTCTAAGTAAAAAGGGGTTCAGACCTAAGAGTAATAACGAGAGTAAAGAGAGAGAAATGTTATATGTTGATAGCATAAACTTGCATTACTTTGAATGACACCAAGTGAAAGCTTTTATAGTAAAAAATGAGGAGTAAGAGTCGTTGGATGTAGATACATGTTGCCTCATCCTACTCTTGTCATAGACATCAATCAATCATTCGTAGACCATGGTACATTTAATTTTGTGATGGTTGGCAGCCCTAGGCCTGTCATGAAAGACTAGACTCGACTTGTTTGATTGAGTAGTGCCGCATATTTGTGAGTTGTCACACCATCCACTTGACACAATGATCTTCTCTAAGATGCATCTACCTAATTTTTACCTCATCCATGAGTGCCTAGCTCTCCACATGGGTTCCACAAAATTATCACATGAGCAGAATGATGTAGAGTGCGAGCCTAGGTTCGGTTGCCATGTAGCTGCCACTTGGCTATGCTTAGAGCCTTGTTGGAAGAGACGTAACATATATGACAAACAATCATAAATATGTGATACTATATTGTGGCTTCATGTGTGTTTGGATGTGACCGGAAACATGGCTCTTCAAAAATTGTGACTTAGTGTGAGAATTGTAGCCCGATTTTAAGGCTAAACATTTCATTTAGAACACGAGAATGAAATCACAAAATCTATTTTCTAAAAATCTTATTTTGTCTCTCTAAATTTTGTCAATTTGAAGTCTTTTAAAGATGGTAATTAACCTTCAAATTCGGATAAATGAGGTTTCGTATCTGTGACGGTCATTCATGAATATATGATAATATTTAGTGGCTTCATTTCTGTTTGAATGCAACCTAAAACACGTCTCTTTGAAAATTGTGACTTCTTGCGAGAATTGTAAATGATTTCAAAGTTGAAGCCATAATTTGAACATGAGAATGAAATCATTGAATCTACTTAATAATCTGATTTTTTCTCTCCAAAATATTTAATTTTGAAATCCGCTAAAGATGGTAATTAATATTCAAATTCGGACATATATGGTTATTCATAAATATGTGACACTATTTTGTAACTTCAAACCTTTTTGAGATGTACATTCGGAAAATGTGATTTCGTGCAAGAATTGTGACCTAATTTCAAATCTCAAGGCTTTATTAAGAACATGAGAATAAAATCACTAGATCTAGTTGTTAATAATTCGATTATCTATTTTGTTATTTTAAAATCCATCAAAGGTTACCAATTAACCTTCAAATTTGGGATTAATTACTGAACTTATATTATTTCATAATATAGTTTTAAAATGTTAAAAAATATATTTTATATATAATTAAGACTTTATTTTTTAAGAAAATTTTACTGATCTAATTAAACATAATTAAATATTAAGATGATGATTTTGTTATAAAACTATAGAGAAGTACAAAAACAAGAAGACAAAATAAAACAAAAAGTAGAGAAAGTCAAAACTCAATTTTTTATTTCATTATAACAATAACCCATATATATAGTGTTACATTAGAACTTACAATCTGAATAGAATACATTCTTTTAGAGTGAGTATTTACATATCTTGACAAGACTAAATAGTTCCCGTAAATTTACAACAATCTCCCTTTGATAACTATTTACATAATAATTCCCGTTAAAAACATAGTGTGACAAAAACAAGTGGAACAAAATACCAAATGAGGAAAAAATTAACGTGTACAATTAATTATTAAATTTTGGAGTATAACGAAAATAATGCTTCATTAAAACATTGTCATAAAGTCTAGTGGGATAAAATTTAGACAATTCAAAAAAATGTACATCTACATCTCATGATGTTAATCACTAAAGATTTTTGAGTCATTTTAGACAAATATCATGTACCAATTTCTTGAATACAAATATCTACAATGCTTTTATGAATAATTTGCTACATTATCGCTCAAGCAAATTTGTTATCGATGTTGCCACTGTTTTGAAGCTCACATGTATAGAAGATTTTGGAAAAATATGCTTTACTATATCCCCTTTGATATAGCCTTGTTTTAGTGTACAATACAATCTGCATTATAGTAATGCTTGGATATGAATGTTCTTCAACCATGCTTATTCTAAACTTGTTTCATGGATTGTAATAATTTTAAAATAATTTGAGGATGTTGATGTCAGTTCCATATATGATATAGTTGTTCATCCAAGTCAAAACACTATCCTATTTGTGATTTAGCTTTATGTACATCATATACATAACATGTATTGCTTATACCACTAAAAAAGATCTCGATTTTTTAGAATAAAATAATCACATATCAATAGTACCTCTTAGGTAAATAAAATATTTTTTTAACACTAGTCCAATGTCTTTAAATTGGTGTAGA
>CAIGRS010056599.1:0-11613 GCA_903798395.1 Fraxinus floribunda | reverse complement strand
AATTGAAGGTCAATTACATCAAGGTTTTGAAGAATTCAACCGTGGAATGAAGATCAACATCTTTTGATTTATTTTATTATTCGAATGATATTTTTCTATTATTCTTCCTGTAATTTATATATTAACATGTTGCTGTATATACATTTTTGTATTGGATGAAGATGAACTCTATTTGTCTATTTATATAATTCAAGATTAGTAGTTTAATTTATTTCTTACGTTTCTTGATTATTTTTTGCAAACATGCATTATTTAGTCATTGTTTGAAACTCATTTTGAAGATAATAGAAATTTTGGAATAGTGATTGGTGTGAGAATGTGTATTGAAAAAGTGATAAAAAATTTTTTGATTTGTGTGTAATATTATTTTATTTGGAGAATGTGTGGTAGAAATGAAGAATGAAATGAAAATGAGAAATTAATGAGTGTCAAACGAAGGCTTAATTGATTGATCACAAATTAGATAATTAGTTACTTATTGTAGTGTTAGGAGACTCACAATAATTTAGAACGCGGTGAAATTAACGTATGTGTAATACGTGTTAGGAATAACATTTATCATTTATCACATGTGCAATCATATTGATAATCTAAATTTTAATGCATTCTAATTATTCGAGAATTCAAACTAAGAATATATTTGGATCGTGACTAAAATGTATCTTGGAAAAGAGAATTAATTACAATAGAATTATCGATTGTCAAGAATGCATGAACGGAACTAGATTACAAATCAAGAATTGAAATAAATAACAATCAGACGAATTCGAAATTCAATACAATCATTCATAGATTGATAAAAATCACATTTTTACTACTTTTTTAGATTAATTAACATAAAATAAAATCAAACTCCTTTTGTTTACATAATTCGAATCCCATAAAAAGTCAGTAAACTTGAATTAAATTTATTCCCCGTGTGACGATACTCTCAACTCATCAATTTATTACTTGTCAACGATCTCGTACGTTTACGAATTTTACATTAACATACTTTCTTCCAAAACTCATTTTCAACCAGACATGCTTCGATAAAATATTATTTTCCATCGCATCAATAATTTTTTTCTTACTTTTAAGTTTTAACCACATATTTTTTATCATATCACTATTTAAAATATATATTTTTCTCGATAATATCACCATTCGAACGATAACACCATCCCAGTTGAACATTTCTGTAAAGGTGAAATATACTTTGCTTAGACGATCCATTCAACCACAGATGGTATTGAAAATGTAAAATTTCCAAGAGCTTAATTTCAATCATTTCATGTTACATATACTGCTTCACAACATTTTCTGGTTTTGGGGGTTCTTTTCTTTTGTGGCTTCTAATTGAAATGCGTGATATGAAAATTATCAAACTGCTCAATAGAAAGGATTCCCCACAGGAAAAAACACCACCATAAAATTCAATTCAAAAGCTGGACAGAATATATGCTCACAAGAAATCAAAGAACTCATTAACATGTTTTCAACATTGAATCAAACAAAAACTGATGCTTGTTTCCACACAATTTACACATACTTATGAGTATTCGACGACGCTGCATCTCGCACGTTAGACGAGGGCATGAAGGCCAAGATCATTAGAAGTCCCAAAATGCATATAGGAAGCAGAAGAAGCATCAATGGTGGTGGCGGCAATGGAGGGAGTATCAGTGGCAATATTAGCAATGATGCTGTTAAGCAAACCAGTAGAAACAAAGATTCCAACGTGAAATATCGGAACATTTTCCCACCAGATAATGATCGGCAATACTCCGATTTCCGTCCCTCGACCAAAGGGACGACGCCACCCCTCCTCGAGAAAGTAGGATTCCTTGCTGCTCTTACATCCATTATGCTATTCAAGTACTGATCTTGCAGATTCATGAAACCTTTCGACATTTCCAATTTCGCTTCACGTTTTTCAGCATTCATTGAATTACACCTCGAGTTCGAATACTTTCACGGGTCAGGGCTTCTACTGTTAAATATCTCCGAATGCTCTAAGAATATTGAATATGAGCCGACAAAGTAAATCAAACCAAATGGACCTCTTGGGCTAAGATAAATCCAAGTTTCTATATCAAAATGCCAACAAAAACTCTACAATTTGGCTATATATGTCTTCAAAATCACTTCCTTGGAGTGAAAACTGAATCTTCTTATCGCAGGCAAAACGCAAACCACCCAAATAATCAGACGAAGAAGGTACTTTTGCCTAAAAATAAAAACAAAAAACACTTTGAATCAACACCAAATTCAGCTGCAACTAAGGATTACATAATATTCAATTTCATTTAATGGGCATCGAGGATTTTCTTTCTTTCTTTCTTTTTTTTCAAAAAACAAAATCTTGAAAATCAGGAGTACTGTCAAGAAATAAAACAGAGGAGACAAAAATAATATTTGAAGCCTAGAATGTAAAAATCTAGCCAGAGTTCCCCATCCCCAAAGAATTGTAATGCATTTTAATGCAAACTATGCAGGTATTATGCCAAAAACATACCCAGAAATCATATCTAATTACCAACAAAATCAAGAAAAGAAGAAGCAAGATCTTGAAAGGATAGTATACCAACCTGAAGTTTCTTTAAAGCTGCAGGAAAATGTGTTGTAAATTGAGCTTATAAATAGGGTACTATCAAAGGCCACGCTCTTAGCTTTTTCTCTCTATCCAGATTCCAATATTCCAATTGGCGAAGATAAGGAGAAAACCAGCTCTTGGGCAAGAAAAAGAGAGTTTGGATGGTGGGTTTACAGGGGATGGGGAAAACCAGGGGCGAAATAAGATTTGATTGAAAAGGACAACAAATGGGAAATCTGAAATGGCTAATGTATGTGTATTTTCAGTCAGTCTTCAATTGTCTGCTCAAGTTAAATGGTGGGGTTAGGGTGGGGTGGGGTGTTTCCTGGTAGAATGAGATTTCAACGGGGTTTAAGATGTCTTCTGGCGTTAATGGATCAGATACGTTAATATTCATCCAAGAAACCCCTATAACCTAGAGAGAGAAAGACGTATATACATACAAGTAGATGTATAGATATAGATTCAGTGAATGAGAAAGACAAGTGGGACATGCAAATTCATGGAAAAGGAAAATGAATGTGTGTTGTGTGTGAGAGAGAGTAGATTCATTTTCATTTCAAATGCCGAGGTTCTTCTCCCCTAGACATTAGTTACTTCTTTCCTACGCACTTTCTTTCTTACAACGTCTACTACCAAGATTACTTTTGCACCCATATTTGATAGATTATTAATTATTTCTTTTACTTAGATATTTTTATTTTCAATTTTTCGTTGGCACATAAATTCAAAAAAAAATAAAAGATTGAAGTCAAAATTAAAGGCTTGTTCAGTAAAGATTAAAATCAGATTAAAATTAAAAAATTGGTCATTATTGTTGACTTTTATTAGACGAGTAAGACCGAATAACGATTATATTTTCAATTTTAATTGGATTTTGAGCTATTCCGATTACGTTTAGTACACCATTTTTTTAAAATCGGGTGAAAATTTTGACTTACCTACTCAGTCTAGGAGCAAAAATTTCAGTGATCACTATACTTTCGACGTTAACGTTATTTTTTAATTGTCGTTAACTTTTAAAATAGTCATTTTTAATAGCCGTTAGATTTTATTTTTTATGAATGATTAATGTACTTTCAAAGTTGTTTCTTAACTGTTATTTTCTAATATTGTTTTTCACCTATCATTACGAATCCTTTGAAAAGATTAACAATTCCATTTATCATAATATAGGAATCGTTAGCTTCGAGCAAAAGAAAACGAGTTTTTTTCTAATATATTCACAAGTACACAAACTCGATACTCCCTACCACTATTTATTTGATTATTTGATATGCGCATAAAACAAATGAGGCTTGCTATTTACAATTGTGATATATGTACACAGTACATAACAATTTACAAAATGATTTATGAACAGGTGTATGACGAGATTTAATTGACTCAAAATCTTATCAATCAAATAACTTCCACGCTTACATCTTAACACATCATCATTTTATAAAATATTATGTAAATATTTATGTACAAGAAACATTTTTCCTCTATTTAGGGTGTGTTTGAACTATATTATTTTAAAATAATGTATTCTGGAATAGTAAATTGATGGAGAATGTGTGGTTGAAAAAGAAGGAAAAGTTATTGATGTGATGGAAAATATTATTTTATTTAGAACGTGTAGTTGAAAATGAGTAGAAAAATGAAAATGAGAATTTTAATGTGTACCAAATAGGGACTTAATATTGAATCGGACATGAATAAATAATATACATGGCAAATAAAAGTGATAGGAAGCCAATAATTTCTTCAAAACAAGAATAATAAACAACATTAAAATTATTATAGTAATTATTCAAGGAAAAATTGAATTTAACGACGATGAGAAATGACTTTAAATTCCAATTCGGTTTGAATAAAATTTAGCTTTTAGTAGATTTTAATAAAGTAGATAAAATGTGTGGCTGAAAGTTGATAAAATTTATGAGTTTCATGAAATATATTCTTAAAATTAAGTGTTATATTCGATTTTAATTTTTATAACTTTTTTTTTAGCTAGATTTTTAGTTCATCAAATTTATAATTAAAAGCTCTCTCCATCTATCTCTTTCACACAAACACACTTGATTGGGGGCATCTCACCTTATAATAATAATAGTAGTTTGAATTTGGACATCAATGCCACTTTTGGAAATTATAAAAATGTTAGGTGTTTGCATATCACATCACGTGCCATTATGTTCATTTTCAAGACTCGGCAAATTTTGGGTGTTTCCAAAATTCAACAATTTCATCACATATTCCATCAAGAATTTGAGTCCCATACATAACTATAAGCTTCAAGGAAAATGTTAGGTTTGTAATACCATATCTTCTCCTAAATAGTTGGCGGAAATGAATGTCGACCGCTCGTAAGCTCAATGACCGAATAAGGTTGACCTCCCAATATCATACGGCCATGGAGTATAAGCTCACTAGCGCATTGTTAGTATTATTATTTAATTTATTTCTTTTTCAGAAAGCAATTTTAAAAAAAAAATTAATGAACCAAAAACTGAAGGATCTACGGTTCGACACTATATTTATAGGGTGGGTCGATGGGTCAAGTAGAGCTTAAACCATTTAAAAAATGGTTCTCACGTTGCATAAGCCCGATAGGCCTTGGTGTCAACTCTTCGAGACAAGCTAACTCAAAAAAATATGACACTAAGTTCAATTAGTATCGTGAACTAACCTTAAACTGATATGATATTTTAGAACAAATTAAAATTTAGCCCCCGTTTGGTGCACATTATTTTTAAAAGAATGCATTTTTGTGGTTGATGTGATGGAAAATATGTGGTTGAAAAAAAAGGAAAAGTTATTGATGTGATAGAAAATATTATTTTATTGGAAAATGTGTGGTTGAAAATGAGTAGAAGAATGAGAATGAAAAAAAAAATGTGTCCCAAACAGGGACTTAGTATCTAAAAGGTGCTCTGTCATGTTTCTTGGCCCCCGTTTGGTGCATATTATTTTCAAAAGAATGCATTTTTTTGGTTGATGTGATAGGAAATATGTGGTTGAAAAAGAAGGAAAAATTATTGATGTGATAGAAAATATTATTTTATTGGAAAATGTGTGGTTGAAAATGAGTAGAAGAATGAGAATGAAAAAAAGAATGTGGCCCAAACAGGGAGCGATTAAATCAAAATTTGTCTAGGAGTCTAGGGACTAGAAAGATAAGCTTTGAGGCATTTTCAAAATTGTCATTACATTTTTGACCAAAACTTGTTTGCCATTATAAAATTTAAATTAATTTTAAAAACAATAAATTTCTAATTTCTTGATCGATATAAACATTATCAAATTTTTTTTTATCTAACGTATTGAATTTCAAATCTAACCTATAATATCCGTATTACTGATGATAAAGTAAGCGACTCTTGCATGTCTAACTTTTTTGTGGTAAAGTTGATAAAACTCTCAATTAAAGTAAATAAATAAATAACATAAGGAAAAAACAATAGAAAATCCCACCCCTTTTTACCCCATATAGAATGAAGCATAAAATCCTCTATATAAAATTGTAAATAAAATAGGGAAAATGGCAATAAAATTGCCAAAACCTACCAGGTTGCTTTGTTATTTAAAAAAAAAAAAAGCGAAAATATTAACTGAACAAACTTAATAATTAAAGCATGCAAAAGCGACCATCTAATACCTCAATCCTCCTTAAAAAGGCTTTTGCCTATTTTATTAACACTCAAACCTCAACATCGTTACTAGATTTTTTTTTTCTCGTTATTCCTATGTATAACATGACATCTCCGTTCAAGAAAGTGACGTGATAGCACTACTAATCGAGTGCTATCGAGTTTCCGACATATAAGAGTGTTGTCACTGAAAAGTTAGTGATGCAACATAACCAATTTTTGCTTTGTTGTTGTTGTTTTTTTTTTTTCTTTTATTTGTATTTAAATTATTGTATTCAGTTAGAGTTGTTTTGTTGGATGTGTCCTAAGGGTGATTTTACTATTTAAACAAGAGTCAGGGCTTTCATTATGATTTTGGATGTTTTTGAACAATGAATAAAACTCATAACCAACTTTCTTCACAAATTTATTAAGGTTCCATTTGACATGATTTTTGAAAAGTCAAAATAAGCTTTGAACCTATATTTGATTAATTTTATAAAAGTGCTTTTTTTTAAAAAAAATAAAATTAGAAGAGTTTTTAGGGGAAACTGGTCAAATGTAACTTTCTCTAAAAGCACTTTTAGAATATGAAATTCTTTTAAAAATTAGTTTTCAAACACAAAAGCAATGCCAAATGTGCCCTAATTCTATCGTGTTATTTTACGTGAATCAAAGAGATTGATTTTCTATTCCTCGTTTTCCCACTAGCTATCGCATTAGACGACACTTAGAATCAAGAGACATTATAGAAGCATAACTTTCTCTAAAAATTAGAAGAGTCTTTAGAGGAAACTAGTCAAATGTAACTTTCTCTAAAAGCACTTTTAGAATACGAAGTTCTTTTAAAAATTAGTTTTCAAACAAAAATTAAGGTAATAATTTTCTTCAAAAACTTTTCTGTAAAAAGTAGAAGCAAAAACAATGCCAAATGTGCCCTGATTCTGTCGTGTTATTTTACGTGAATTAAAGAGATCGGTTTTTTATTCCTCATTTTCACACTCTCTACCGCATTAGACGACACTTAGAATCAAGTGACATTATAGAAGCATAACGACTCGACTCTATTTTTGCTTGTTTTAAATCGCACTTTACATTTGTTGGCTGTAAAAGTTGGGCGTGTCGTGTGAAATTATAGCATGTCATGTTTCATAGCATGTCTTGTGGGTGATCCAATGCATTTACTAGACAACTTGGTACATTTCTAATTCCGCGTACAGCCCTACACACCAATACTAAACTAAGAGACATATTAATGATTATATAGCAACAGTTTGATAAAAATTAAAATTTAGATTTTAGTTTAAATTAAAGTCAATAATTATTCACAACTTTTTTTTTTTATTTCACGTGCATGTATTGATATTTCTATAATTTTAGTAGTAGTGAATTTACGTGTGAATCAAGCCACTTAACATGTCAGATATTCTGCTCTAAATTAATGTTGACAATGAAAAGCAACGATCACAATTTAACTACAAATCAGAGAAAAAACTTTCCCAAACAAGCGCTAAATAACTTATTTTAAATAATTAATACGATTTTTTAATATGATCTAACGCCAAATGCGATTTTAGTTGAAAAAAACAACTTCTTTCACTTTAATACAAAATATCTTCATCTTATCCTTTTAGTTTTATATTTCTAATTCAATACCGTGTGAACGTACTCTTAGCTGGCTACAATTAAATTATTTGTAGATGTTAATTTTTCTAGGTTGATTTATAAATGCAGATACACCGATGGACACGAAATTATTTGAAATAACTTTGAAATGGATAAAAAATTAGTTAGGAGAAACAAATACATAATGAAGATGTGTACTATGACACTTTATTATTATTATTATCGTGTACCTTTAGTAACATTAATTTGGCACTTGCAGTTGGTCCATTGCTTAGCTATCTTAGTAATATCATATCGCCTCTAATATTTTATACTAATAGTGTGTTTGATGCACATTTTTAAGAAGAGAATGCATTTTTTGCGATGTGATGGTGCATATGTGGTTGAAAAAGAAGAAAATATTATTGATGTGATGAAAAATATTATTTTATTGAATAATGTGTGGTTAAAAATGGATATAAGAATGAAAATAAAAATGAGAATGTGACTCAAACATGAGCTAAAAATCTGTATTGGTGAAGTACAAGGATATCAGGAGATCTTTACCTTGTTTAGAGGAATCATGTGGGGGCTCTACTGCTGATGTGTTAAAGAGCGAATAGTTTGGAGTCATATTAAAACACTAGGTTCATCATTCATTTTCTATAACCACGAGTTTGATGAGTTGAAGGGTCGGTGTAGGGTTATCGTCAACCTAGTTGGGTCATTGATTCATCTTGATAAGAACCATCAAACTTGGTCGTGCTCTCGGAACCTGTTCCCCGATGGTGGGCACATGGTCGACTGCGTTAAGAATTTCAGTCTACTTAATATTTCGTAAAAAATATTTTTGTACTTAGAGCCTGTTTGGGAGAGCTCAAAATCTAATTACAATTGAAAATATAGTCGTTATTGGGTCACACTCATCTAATAAAAATCAACAATAACGACTAATTTTTCAATTTTAATCTCTACCAAACACCCTCTTAATATTTACTAACATTTGGTCCAATAACATTGAAATATTTGCAACACTACAATACAGTCAAAAGAAGAAGTTGTATAAATGCTTTCTGTAGAATCCATAACATAAAATAACAAAGTGAAGGTTGATAATATTAAAAGAATGTTAAAAAAAAAAAAAGTTAATTATTTACTCAAAGGGTCACCACTTTCCACATTAGATAATATTAAAAAAATAGTTATTGCAAGTTGGAACAATTATTAAATATGTTAATTAATTATTATGACCCTTCACCAACTGAAATCATAGCCAAACATAAGGGATGTCTTGCCCCTAATACCATCACAAACCACATATTTTTTTAACAACATTTGGTCCCTTTGTTTGGTTTTTGAATCCCAACCTTTTCAAATGTTTCCAATTGCAAAAAAAAAACTTTAAAATAGTTGCACGATTAATGAATTTGATTTGATTTTTATTGCAATTAGATATCTACATAAGTTAGGTCGCACAAGTTTTTTTTTTTTTTTTTTTAAATGAACGTTTAGTTATTTATGATTTGTACTCTTGTTCTAACACATTTTCAAGGAAAGATTCGACTAGCCTTTTTTTGAAAATTTGTTTTAGTCTCATTTTGAGAGAGAGAGACTGCATTTTTGCATAATGATTTTTGGAGAATGCGCAGTTAAAAATTAATAAAAAAATTCGAATTACGTATAATATAATTTATTGGAAAATATGTAGTTGAAAATGAATTTTGAAAAAAATGATTTTTTGATAAAATGGAGCTCAAACAAGAGCAAGATGTCCTCTTTTGTTCTTTATATTGCTCTCCTATATTTGGTAAGGTGCTCGAGTCACGATAAAATTTCTAGTCTTCTCGAATTATGGAACTTAGTTTTTTCTGTCAATATTATATTGACATGTATATGTTTGAATCCCAATTAAACAAGAGAAAATTGCAGTCTTGGTCCCAAATCTTTGAGTTTTTTGCAAACTTACCACAAACTTCACTTTGTGACACCACAGGTCCTAAACTTTTGATAAATTCGCACCGGAGGTCCTTCGGACAGAAACCATCCAACTCCAAATCACGGTTAGCCAACTTGGACAATTAAAAAATGGGATATTTTGACCATTTAAAGGAGTGACATTTCCGTCTATGTAGTAATTTCCCTTTAAAAACAATAAATAAAAGAAAAAAAAATCATCATCTTCCCTTTTCCAGGTTGACTAACGGTGATTTGGACGGTTTCTGTCCAGAAGGACCTCCGGTGCGATTTTTTCAAAAGTTTTGGACCTGTGGTGGCGCAAAGTAAAGGTTGAGGTAAAGTCTACAAAAAAACTCAAAGGTTTGGGACCGCAACTACAATTTTCCCATTAAACAATGAGTTCTAGTTATTCAATATACATGTATATAAAAGTTGATGAGGAGTACATAATACTTCATAAGTCATCCTAAATGCTCGATGCGAAGAAAGACCCTATCCTAATTTCCTTTGTTTGATAAGTGGGTGCATTGTGTTTTTAAAAGCTCTTTGTCGATCCGGCTCCTATACTATAAATTTTTCTGCGAGTCACATAATCTTCTCAAATCTTAGCACCGTCTAGGATTTTATGTCACCATAGACATAACTTATTTCATTCTCCGATTTATTGGCTAATGTCAATGGTCTCCTTGTTGATTTGTCTTTATTACATCACATCCAGAATTGGGTTAATTTCATTTTTGGTCACTAAAGTTTCAGGAAAGTTTTAATTGGATCATTCAACTTTGATTTTTCTACCACTGAAATTTATTTTACTTTCAATGATGTTCATTCACTTATCCTCTATTACTAACTTAATGCTACAATCTAAAGTGAGCGTTAGAAATTGACTGCAATATCTCGTGTTTTATGTCTTTACGAATATGCCACCTAATCATATCATATTTACAAATTTTGAAAATAATCTTGTCTAAAAAAATGTTAATTAATCTGATGTAGCGTGCTCAAACTTTTATTCACCGTCAATTGCAAGATTTTGCAGTCATGACATAATTGTTAATTAACATAACGGAATAACGTAGTAACTAATATTGAAAGTAAATTAAG
Organism: Fraxinus floribunda; assembly: GCA_903798395.1. Classification (NCBI taxonomy): domain Eukaryota; kingdom Viridiplantae; phylum Streptophyta; class Magnoliopsida; order Lamiales; family Oleaceae; genus Fraxinus; species Fraxinus floribunda. Next base: position 759 of record CAIGRS010056599.1, on the reverse strand, counting down.
CCCGTGTTTGAAACCCATTTTTTTGCAAGATTTCTCATTCTTCTACAGTTTTATTTTCAAATTTCGTGGGACCCATTTACGAATTCTATCAAATTCTATCAATTTCCATCAGAGGATGTTCCCTTCCCACTTGCAAACTGACATTCTGAATCCATTTAATTGGTTGATTCCAATATTGCCCATCCCATATTTTTGTGACAATTATTGGATGAGGGCAAAATCGGAAGGAAATTTAAAATGGGAATATGGGATTCTGGCATTCTGANGTTTTATTTTCAAATTTCGTGGGACCCATGTACGAATTCTATCAAATTCTATCAATTTCCATCAGAGGATGTTCCCTTCCCACTTGCAAACTGACATTCTGAATCCATTTAATTTGTTGATTCCAATATTGCCCATCCCATATTTTTGTGACAATTATTGGATGAGGGCAAAATCGGAAGGAAATTTAAAATGGGAATATGGGATTCTGGCATTCTGACAGATTTTCGGTTCTTGTTTGCCTATACCGTAGAAAAATGAGAAATCTTGTAAAAAATAAGTGTCAAACGGTGGCTAAAGTTCAGTAACATATTGAGACTTCACTGAAAGTTCAGTGACCAAATATGAAATTAACCTGTAGGCGTGAAATTAGGGGATCTAAATGGATCTTATGCTAAATTGATTTCTCATAGGGAAAAATTCATGGGTTATGGATTATCTTTCACGAAATCAAAAATCAGGCCTCAATGTTTAAATTTATAAAACACAGGTTTT
>CAIGRS010056590.1:0-10955 GCA_903798395.1 Fraxinus floribunda | reverse complement strand
AAAAAAAAAAAAAAAAACCAACAAATTCGGTTTGTATTATAAAGCATAGCTTCATTAAGAAAGCTTGAATATGCTACAGCTACATAGGAAGCATGACTTAACTCGACAGTGAACAATGTAAGAAGCTTTAAGTTCAAAATGGGGAATGCAGTCACTAAAACAGATGAGGCTATTCCAGCTAGTTTTCTAAAGCTAGCAACAACATTAGATAAAATTTAATGGATGCAGTTTTCCGATGGATTTCAAAGTGCCCTACGGAGCTCTGTTCTCTTTGAGAAGGAAATCTCCGAAACTCAATTGTTTATATCAGACAAGGGGAAGGGAATGCTCAGTAAGTTGGCCCACATGTTATTCATATGATGCATTTATTCCCGACAATTTCTTTAATCCCCCTCATCACTACTACCCTTCATTCCCCCGCAGAAATAACTGAAAACACGGGACTGGTAAGGTCTTGGAACTTTTGAACCAATAGTTCCATGACCTTTGCGGCTGAGATGGTCTGATTCCAATACCTTTTTTTGGGAGTAATTCCTACGCCATATAAAATTATTGAACCAATGAAAGGTTGGATAAGTAGTGCAAGTAGTAGATTGCTTTATGCCATACAGAGACTAGAGTGTAATAGGCGTAGGAGCATCCATCGACAAAAGGATCACCCTAAGATGATAATTTCATGGCTATTGAGAACTAATTAAATCCGACCACACTTTTTGTTTCCTTTTTAATTCACTACACAGTTATACGGAATTTCAAAAAGGTAAAGGTATTTGAACTTGGCATCATGAACTTGCTGGACTGGTTTGATGGCAGTTCTTCTGGAGGCCTACTTTAGAAGCTTGCTATTTTCCTTAAGTAGTTTATATATACATCCAGAAAATGGAACTCTAGGTAATCCCAAACTGATAGTTTCATTTGAAAAGAGACCTGTTCCAAAATGTTTTTCTTGAGGTAGTCAGTTGTTGATAATAATGTAGTTGGAGACTTGGAGTACAGGGTAAAACCTATCTGATAAGCACAAGCGAAACCCCAGTTAGCCATGTTCTGATTTGTGTTATCAATTATCCAGAAATGTTATTAATCAAAAAGTTAAATAACATGTAGAATGTAAAAGGGCACAGATTAGGAATACAAGGATTAAAAGGGATGTAGAAAAAGATTCTATTTCTTTATTAAGTGCATGCTCATCTTTGCTGTGTATTATGAATTTGGTTAATAACAAAATTGTATTAAAAATTATTTAAAATATAAACATAAAATTTAAGGTGAAAAACTAAGACAACACGAGGATTAACAATTATTGAGACGATAAATCTTCTAAGAACAGAAAAATGTATCTACAATTTAGACCACAATAATTCACGAGTTTGAGTTGTGAATATACTCAAAATAAAGAAGTAAGGATGATCAAAATTGGATCAAACTATATGCATCTATCAACACTGATAGTGTCACCAGTCTCTGTTTCCATTCACTTATGCATGGCATGGCATGGTATTTCGCCACTTATGGCAATAAACAGAGGAACAAATGAAATTAGCATTGCAAATATCTTCTTGAGAAAACAGAGGTAGACCCATCCATATCAACATCAGACAAGATAACAACAATACATGAACAAGCTCCCTGCTCATTCCATCCACTTCTAAATATTTCATGAAACTTCATAGGCCAAAAATTAAACATGGCTAAATCCTAAAAACTCCTTCTTAGGCACTAACAACATGAAGAGGTTAAAATAAATTTGGTCAGTCATTTTTATTAGTCCAAACTCCAAATCAGCGCACAACTTCAACGTCAAGAACACTATTCACGCATATGAAGTTCCAACATGGACGTTGAGAAAAACATGAAAGCCCATAAAAGTGTGCTTACCCCATTTTTCTCACTCAGCAGCTGATCTACAGGCTTACAGAAAAAATCAGCATCAGCACGCATAGGCCAACCTAACCGGAAACAATCCACTGACCTGTGATTTATAAAAAAATCAGTAAAAATATAAACAAAAACAAGAAGTATTGAAGCTAAAAGATACAACCCTACCAAAAGTATTCATTTAAATCATCATAATTTCTCCACTCAGAATGTTTAGATTTTCCCTTTCTGCTCCTTGCTGCTTCCTGAAGAATAAGAAATTAACTTAACTTGAAGGAAGAGCAGAGGTGAATTACATTTCTGGAGAAACGATACAATAATGAAGAAAAGAGAACAAATTGCAAGCAGCCTATACCCGAGCAATCACTTCATAAATTGGGGTCACGACTTTCTGTAAAAATGCTTCTTCTTCTCCTCCATAGGCTGGCTTCACATTTTCGCCTGTTGTGGGACTAACATTTCCAGCTAGCATACCATAAAGTTCAAAAGCCATCTAACAGAAACAGATGCCAAATATTTGCTATGATCAGTTAGGATGAAATTTGTTTTGCTGGGCCTTTATCGAGGACAATGTCCAAAATCAGACTATAAAGAAAAGCAAGTCCATTACCAACAAAAGTAAAGCATAATAACACTTCTTATAGAAGTTATCAATAAAGACCCTGGATATTAAATGGAGCCAACTGTATACATACATTAAATGAAAAGCCCCTGGTTTTACAACACACTCAACAGCTTCAAAATCGCTTTGGTTTTTGAAGAAACAACACTTGAGGATAGATAAGCATTAGGTTATCACAGTATTGCTGATTCAAGCACATAAATGAAATAAAAATTCCTTCGCAAGATTATGAATATGGATACTGTAACTTCCATCTTAATTCAATTTCATTTTTTTAACCTTCAGAGAATTGCCATCAGCGAGATAAATACAGTTGCAAAACAGAAAATCATGGAACTTTAAGAGATGCCTCTCAGATTCATATAAATTGATAAGACAGGTTCAATCCAGAATCAAATCTTGGAAAAATCACATATCCAAATACATTGAGCCGACTCCAAGAAATCAAGTGACAATATTTGATAGAAAAGCATACTAAGGCTCCACATGGCAGCATGTTTTTATAAATACTACTCTACTATAATCCCATGAATCTATGAGGCTATTAAATCTAGTCCACATTAATTGTTACAATGAGTTAGTGCAAAATCTTTTGAAGTTTTATTACACTTTAAATAATTTATACATCTGCGATCTGCCTTATCCCATCAGCACCCCTATTCATTGATTCTATGACTAGTCAAATTAGGATTCCAATGATAAATGATTATTTGAAAGCCATAAAATGCTTCTTAGAAAACAAGGAGCACAAAGGAAATAATGGTGTGCACTATATTCCTTTTATCAATAAAACACAACAGAATACTAGGAAGTAGCAGTATCAAAAAGAGTGAAAAACAACTACAGGTTGTCACAGGAAATAAGCATCTGAGAGCATACATGATGATAGATGTAGCAAAGGCATTCTGGCATGAATCTTAAATTTGCAGCTTCCCCCCATATAAGAAGATATAGCCCCATATATAGCAATTTGCGTTGTTGCACTTCCTGTTGTATGGTGGGTAACCTACAAATCAACAGGAGTGGCAATAATCATTGATCATAAATATAGAAAATATATAGAGCAGTGTATCAGGGAAACCTAGGTTTGAACAAGAAAAAGAAGTTAGTTTTAGGCTGTGAGTTAAAATTAATGTATGGTAACAAGTAAATGAAGAAACAATTCTGATTCTTTGTTAGAATTCCAAAATTCAATGATAACTATGGGTTCCCAACACTCCAACTATTATAGATCACTGAATTTCAGTATCAAATTTCATAACATGATCTGAATGACATGAATATCAAGAAGAATCAGACCACCCTGAACCCAGAAGCATAATATCTGGATTAGGAGAAAAAATATCATGCAGACAACAGCCTTCATATTATTAGAAGTCTTACCAAAGACTACTTTTCCGACCCAAATACTTGCACCATTTCTTGTAGTTCTTGAAAAGTTTCTTCATCACTTCATTGAGAGCACGCTCATCCAACTAAACAAAAGATGAAATAAAGTAAAAGGTTACTGCTTGGGCCCAAGACAATGAAATAAATTGATAAGGTGGAGTAAGTAGAATAGGGAAATTATTAATAATAAGCTATCAGAGGAATCAAAGGTTCCAATTTCTTTTATTTAAATTTGAATAATATTTCAATCAGTCAAATTGTACTGAAAAAGCACCAACAGTGGACTGCAACACTTTATCTGACTACATTCATGTAGTCATGATCATGTCCGTAACAACTCGAGTATGCGTGTAAGTCGTTAACTCATACATACCCTCCATTTTGGGAGAGCATGTGTCCATCTTATGTCTCACGGATTTCTTTCGCATCCCTCAGGAATCAAACCTAAGACTTCTAAGAGATGGTACCAAGATTCAACTTAAGTGTCTCAAAGCAGAGGCCCTGGGTTCAAATACTAGAGAATGCGAAAAAATTAGTAAAGGGTAAGATGAGTGAAGACTCTCCCAAACAAACAGTATAAATGAGCTAACAGCTTGAGCACGAGCTCGAATTGTTACAAAAAAGGTGCATCATACCCCTCGTGGATTTCTTCGCATCCTTAGGATTTGAACTCAAGACTTTGTCTTATAAGAAACTTAAGTTATCATGATTCAAAGTCTCTCACAAAGTATATGCCTTGGATTCGAATTCTGGAAGGTGTAAAAGAAATTCACATGGGGTAAGATGGGTACAAACTCCCAAGCGAACAGTACATATGAGTTAACGACTTGGGCATACGCTCGAGTTGTTACAATGCCTTTGAAAAATCAAAATATTAGCAAACCAACTCTAATATGAAAATTGGTTGTTTATTGTGGCTTTTAAGTTTTGAGTAGATCTTTTCACTTGGAGAAAAGAACAAGTATATATCAATCGTCATTACTTGACATTTGGAATGAAATTAATAGTAAAGGGATGGAGATGCTGCACTCTACTGTTCTGATAATAACAATAAAGCGATTCTTGAGCCCCTTTCTAAGGAAGAAAAATGTCCGAATATTGTTCGGGGAGGAGGGGGGTTGTGTGTGTGCGTGTGTGTGAATGAGAGAGAGACCTTAGGTTGTTGATCTGGCTTTGGAATTTGCCTTATGTGCACATTTGCTAGTAACAAAATCAAATGCTCCCTTTGATTTGCCACATTGTCTTTCTGCAATTAAATTTACAACCAACAGTTGTAAAGTTAAACTGGAAAATTATACTTTGCAAATATATCGTGGTAAATTCCCAATTTTGTCTTCTGACAAGTCATGGAAAGTAGCGATGTAAAAATGGAATGAATGAGGACGTAAATCTAATTCACCTGAAAACCAAACAGAGCTTGAAGCCAGTCGAGAATATCTTCATCCTTTTTCTTCTTATGATCCTGAGGCCAAGGAAGACCCCTGATATTTCTAAGAGCATGAACAGCAGCCTGAATCTGCAACACAAGATCACCCAAGGGAACATTTACAAAAGCAAAATAATCAAAAGCAAGTGTAAAAGTAAAGAAATGTAAATACTCGGTGTTAGATGTTTGCAAAACAGACCTCTGGATATTTCATAATTGCCTGATTTGCACTGTCAGGATCAAGAGGGAGAATATTATAAGGAGCATAAATGTCCTTTTTCTCTGCTACTTTGTCATGAGCTTCCAATATCTGTGCCACAGTCAATCGCTATAACATTCATTTTGCGCCCAATAAAAAAATTAGAAGACTACAGATTATGTATAAAAGCTATTTTAGCTTATGGCTTTCCAAGAACATACAAAGTACATCAATCATTTGAAACACGTAATTCATGTTTACCTCACGGTCAACTTCCACTGCTTGAGTCTGATTAACTGCTCTCAAAACCTCAAAGAGAACATTGGCTGTTTGGTATGCTTTTGTCAACTGTGCACTGAACATTATAAATAGCTTAGTGCTTAAAATGAACCAAAAGAAGCATCAGCAAAAAGAAATCATTATTAAAAGCATTTGCACATTTAAAGAAGGATAGTATTATTGTCAAAAACTAAAGAAAACTCACCGATCAGCTTTATCAGCAGCATTTTGCAAGGCTTGTATATATTTTTTGTAGTAATGCTGATAAAAGCTCTGCATTTCGCGTGCATCACTTTTTTTCACTCTTCCCATCAACGTAGGATCATTTTCCTGGGAACAAAAAACAAGATCAATCACTCTCCTAAGAAGTAACGGAAAACAAAAATTAAGTGTTTCAAAGAACTTTCAACTTAGGCACAAAAATATGGAAGTGCATAAAGACCATCAATCTAGGACCAATTTAATCAAAGCTGTCATATGCAATCTTCTAAAACCAAATGATTCTAAGATGGCTATTCAAGCAAGTCCAACATAAATTAAATGTCAGCTGACTATTCTGAGGCAAGATGTTTGGGGTGAAACTAATTGAAATTGCAAGATATCTTATTATCTTTGAGCATAATAGTGTGATCTGAAACATTTTAGAGTTTAACAGCATTATCTCAGCAAATATGTCTTGGAAAGCCGGTGTGTCTTCATAGAAGAAAGAACTAATGAAATCTATGTGGAAATGCTGAACTTAAAAATTCTCTTAAAATGCCTAATATGAATGTGAATGACAAAAGAAAGCACATTACTATGCAGACTAGAATACTCATTATTTTCAGTGTGTTGAAATAAAATGTAATACACTGTATCAAGTGCATTCAAACGATAGACGCATAAAGCAATTGGTTCAAGTGAGAACACCCAGACACATGTTAGATGCACTCACGCGTTCAAGACGTTGCAGTAGAGCTGTTTTAAATTGACGCACACCACGTCCACTAGACGTTGGGTCCAACCTATGAGCTTTCTCAAAAGCATAAAACCGACCTGCACGAGATGACCAGTGGCATGTAAAAATTACTCCAGAGCACTAGGAAATAAAAAAAACTTCACAAATTGTTAAAGTATAATTTTGTAATGACAATAGAAAGGGAAATTGGGGGAAGGGAAAAACTGAGCTTAGAATGCTAAAATGCTCCCCTATCTATTTATTTACAACAGTATAAGGCCAAGTTCTCCAGATAAAAGTCTATCTAGCAATGTTAGGAACTAAAAACAGCAATGCTGGAAAAAATACTTCAGAGCCCTGGTGAACAAAGCTTCACAAAGTTGACAAAGTAAAGCTTCGGCAATCAAAATGAGGCCAATGGGGAAAAGCGAAAAGTAAAAGTTTGAGTTTAATTCGCTATCATCCCTTTCACCTAGTTGGTGTTTTACCCTTCCCAATGTTAACCCTGAATAATTTTCTTCCACAAGCCAGGAACACATACTCAAAAGATTTAGTGAAACATAAGAAAAGAGTATACTTCATTTTTTATCTCCAGTAAGAGAGATGTAAGAACTTGAAATTAGTAACTTAAAATACGAAAAAGTAAAACCATTGTGCATACCAACAAGATTCCAGATTTATGCAATAAATGAACTTGACCCTGAATGTTTTTTTATTACATGGTAGTCAGCTACTGTTCTAAAGTAATCATCTTGTATGGCAACTGCCATCAAGACAACTGCTGATTCCGCTGCAGATTGCATGAATTACTTTGCTTTATTGCAAAAATCAACACGTGAACATTTAAGAGACCCACTAAATTCTCTTGATTATCAATAGAATTAAATAAAACAAAAGTTAAAATATTTAACAATAATATATTAATGTTATGAGCATCCCACTTTCCCTTGGTGATCACCATTCCAGTAGGCAGTTATTAACAGGTTATCCTCAAATTATTAGCACGTCTGACGTCCATATGAGAACCCACAACATACAAGAAATCAATGCTTGTTCCTCACACATTGCAGCTGACGCAGTTCATTTAAAAGGATTATATGCATAGACTTATCGTCCACTTCTTAGTACATCATTTAAAAAAATATTCACATGAAACCACATTCGCAGAAACAAATGGAGTTGGCAACTGTTGTTTACACGGACACAGTAACGCACATGTTATCCAATCCAAAACTCAAAAGAGTGTCAAATAGAAAATGCTATCTATCATTAACTACCAGTTTCTTAAATATTTTACCTATAACTACAACACACAATCAAGATGCAACTACTACTTCACAAACATAAAAGCTAATTATTTCAAGCCTTACAGAGGTAGGCAACACGGGGATTGCTAGGCTCGACTTCATTGGCAACACGGAGGATGGGGGCAATTTCTACTAGGGATGAAGGTACTACTTCACTGTCGAAAATTGATTCCCCCAGATTCCCCACAGTCTGCGTGCGTGTAATCCGCCGCTGCAGCTGTGGATTCTGATGGGAAGATCCCCCTCTGGATAACATCTTAACTTACTGTCTCTTTCCTCACTCCAGACTGTAAACAAATAAATCCTGCGGAAGAATTAAAATATCACAGCTTCAGTCTAGCAGTAATGAATCATTTTAAAACAAAAATGTAACTAGCATGCACATTAATGTATCTTCAAACTGTTTGTGTGTGTGATATCGCATCTTACAATCCAAATCTTATTTTACTTTATCAGCATCCCAAATTAAAAAAAAAAAAACCCAGAAAATTCTCTCTAACGAGCCCATTTACAATGAAAAGCCAAAAAAGATTAAAGCAATAACTTTAGTAAAAAAATAACAATCAATCCATAAGAATCTGTCTTTCGTACATAGAAAATTTAGCATAGTTTCTTGAACGAACAGATACCCAGATCCCTCAAAAATTCACATCTTTCACTCCATTACATTAATATAGCAGATGCATCTTCAACAAAGTGTGGACGTGTGTTAGATACAGTTACCAGCAGATGGGACGGGAGAACTTGGGAGAATTCAAAAAACCACCATTTCTGTAAGGCAAAGCTGATCGAAGTACATGAGCTAGTAAAGAAAACTGAGTATATCTAAAATTCTGAAGCTAATTTCCCAAAAAAAAACAAAAAAAGAATAATCAAATCACTAAAAAGGTTGGATTCTCTTGCACTTACATATAAATCTTTACATAAAGTGGAGCAGTAGGGTCTTTCAGTCCAATGTAATAATGTTGAACCCTAAGAGAGAGAGAAAAAGACAATGGCTTGTGGGGGTGGGGTGGGGTGGGGTTGCTGTGGGTTTAAAGGCTGTAAGCTGCTAGGTGAAGGAATATAGAGAGAGAGGGAGGAAGCAGAAGAATGTTGATAATAAAAACTAGCAACTGCAGTGTGGTGAAGTGAGTTGGCATCATAATGCCGAGTTCCTATGATTCATAAAGGCCCATCGTTTTGTTGGGTACTACGAATATGCCACTGACGCTAGTGTAGAAGGAAAATGATAGAAGTAAAAACTGCCAAAAAAGATAATTATAAAAATCATGTTTTTGTAATATTTGATAATTGTCAAAATAAAAAATAAAATATGGCTCGAGTGCTAATAAGATATATATAACCCCTGTTTGGTGTGACTACAAATTTAAATCAAAATTAATATTTAATTTTAGTCACATATTCCATTGTATTCTAAACTTTTATCAACGTTTTACAACGTATTTTATCAAGTTTTTTTGTAATATTTGATGAAGAAATTTCTAAAATATGTTGAAATAAAAACTTAATTCCAATATATATTATAATAGTGTTTGTATCCTTTGATCTGATATTTTGGGTAGGGGATTATCATGGCACGGGAATGTAATAAATAACGATTTAGTCATGTCTAATATTTTATACCAAACATGCACTCTGTGAAAATTAGGGGCGTGTCTGAGTCACATTATTTTAGAAGAATATATTTTGGAATAGTAGATTGATGATGAAGAATGTATGGTTGAAAATAAAGGAAAAATTATTGATATGATAGAAAATATTATTTTATTGAAAAATGTGTGGTAAAAAATGAATAAAAAAATGAGAATGAAAATTTTAATATGTACCAAACATGAGCTAGATAAGACATTGTATACAGTTATCATAAGTGTAAAATAGTGTAGTCATTTACAATTAGCTAATATATTTAAACCTTACAAGTTGATCAAATTTTACTCGATCATATTTATAATTAATCTTTTATCTAATTTACTGTCAAATTTTCCAAGATATATAATTTCATTTATTTGAACATTATAGCGTGTTCGATCGTGCTTAAAATTCAATCAAAATTAAAAATATAGTTGTTATTAGATCTTACTCGTCTAATAAAAGTCAACAATAACGGCTATTTTTTCGATTTTAATCCAATTTTGATCTCTACCGAACACGCACTTATATTGTTAGTTAATGAGTTTCAAGCCTAGTCTAAAAAATTGATTTTTATCATGTTTGCCAATATTTCAAGTGAAATGGACATCGTAACTTTTATGTTTAAATTAAGAGCGGGTTTGATAGAATTCTTCAAGACTCGTTTTATTCCGAACTAATTTTTAATCACGCATTATTTCAATAAAATAATTTTATTTGTAGGTTTTTAATTTTTTTTTTTTAACCAAACATTAAAACTTACAATTTATTCTCAAAAAGGTCACATTGAGGGGTACTCTTGTAAAAGCTTGCAAAGACTTGGAAGTTTTCATTTCTTCAATTCAAAATTCAAAAGGTTAGATTCCTCCGATCGAGGATAGAAAAAAAGCGAAAAAGCAGTAGCCGTTTTAAATGACATCTGGACAGTTTTACCCTCACAAGACTTCCTTATTTACAGGTCTTTAAATGTCACTCTCAGGGTATAACTTTCAATATCAGGGTCAATAATGAAGCACGAATATCAATGCAACGCTCTTTATTGGCACGTGAGAAGTCCCAATGAATTTTCACTTTCTATAAAACAAAAAAATATATATATATAGAGCCTGTTTGGTACGGCTTAAAATTCAATTAAAATTGAAAATATGACCGTTATTGGGTCCCACCCATCTAATAAAAGTCAACAATAACGGCTAGTTTTTCAATTTTAATCCGATTTTAATCTCTACCAAATAGGCTCTTAGAGAGAGAGATTGCTTAGGTTTCAATTGAGTTTATTGAAATATTGA
>CAIGRS010056587.1:0-10902 GCA_903798395.1 Fraxinus floribunda | reverse complement strand
TCATCATCGGCGCACACCACGTCTGGGTCCACTAGGGTGACTTAAGGCGGGGTTGTGTCAAGTTAGGTCTTCCCATCATGTACTTCTTCCTTATTGTTCTTGCAAATATGGACACATGTTAATTTACATAAACAATGTTATTCTTTTAAGCGTATGTGTTGTCATATATCGTAGTCTTTCTGGTGAAGAACATATTGTAGGCCTTTGTCGACGGTCTCCCTGTTGTTTACGTAAATATTATGCCTGTACATTTCCAGCAGAAAGATAATAGCATCGAGGCTTGAATTGTGACTTAGATGTCGTACCAAATCTATTAGTGAAAAGAAAAAATCTTTTCTAGCTCATATCTTTCGATTAGGAACAAAATGGAGTCATTTTTTTGTAAATTTTGCTAGTAAGCNCAGATGTCGTACCAAATCTATTAGTGAAAAGAAAAAATCTTTTCTAGCTCATATCTTTCGATTAGGAACAAAATGGAGTCATTTTTTTGTAAATTTTGCTAGTAAGCATCATTTTAACAAAATAGAATCTTCTTTAATGTTGATGTTGGTGATATCACGTTCTTCAGACACAAAACTTCACACCTCAATGGGATCCCTTGGTCCGGCTCTTCCATTGGACTTTAGACTTAAGACTGAGAATATATAATCACGCTATCTTCGTGAAAGTATTCATAACGAGCTAGAAAAAAACTGGGCACATTTCTTCAATTGTTTTAGTTTATGTACATTAGCTTGATCATTTATATTTATATCCAATAGTTCTTCATCATCAAATGTTGTCATGCTCAGTGTCCTTTTCCATATGGACTCAGCAAGTAACTCCAATAATGATGCATTATCCTTTGAATTTAAAAGGATAATATCACTTTAGATAATCAACTTAAAACTTGAATAGAAGGATTAAAATTTTTGAAGTACCCTCAACTGAAGAAGAGTATTGTCCTTATTGAATGACAACTAGAAAGTCTCGAATTGTAGTCAATGATAACTTGATAAGGGTATAAAATATCGATCTCTAATGTCATGTCAAGAAATCACAAATAAGTTGGAGGAGAAAATTTAAACATTAATGGAAAGAATTCAAGTCAACACAAGGAGTACATTTATATATGAAAAAATACATTTCACTCGAGTCAAATAAATATACACATGTCAGTATGTCAGAGTCAAATATTGTAGATTGATAAGTGTACTTCACACTTAATTGGGCCTAAAAATATAGACATTTAACAGTTATTTTGAGCAATTATAATCTAATTTATTGTATATTTCGTTTATTAAGCAAAACTTGATGATATGAAGTAGAGTTGAAAAAAAGAAGCAAAAAATGATGAAAATGGTAAAATTCAATTTGATAACCAAATTGCAAATATTCAATAGTTGACTTGGACCACAAGGTGATATTCGAAGATTGCTAGAATTTAATTGGATGCAATTAGAAGTCAAAAATGAATTAAAAATTATCAAAGTATTATCGCAAATCAAATTCTAATAGCACAAGTTATATTCCAGATTTTTAACAGAAAATTGAAACCCATTTTGACTTAGTAAACATTCAAATTGAAAAATTTATATTTAGTAAAGCTATAGCCCATTGAGTTAACTTTCCAATTCACTTTGAATCACCCTAATCGGATATTGGAAGAGAAAGTTAACATAAAAATACTGAGGGCAATACAAAGACAAAAAAAGTGCTTGCGTGAATGTAACTTTCTTTATTTGATGGAACTCTTTTGAGAACCAATTTGGATGTGATTGTCCACCAATTTTTGACTCCTATAATACATATTATATCATCAAATGGAGGTAAAATTCATAGTTTTGTGAGATAATTAAAGAGAACTTGTAAGAATTCGATCGAGTGAAGATTCAAACTTGATTTTTGGGCAACAATAAGGCGCAAGTGGAGATTCATTAAGAAACCATTAAAGAAATTCAAGATCTCAATATTCATGTTTATTTTCTCAATTTATCAAAAATTCGAGTTATATATATATATATTTGTAATTTTGCTCCACTTGGCTAGAATCTTAATTACTAAAATGTAGATGAACCCTTATTATGAAGTTTTAAGTATAAATTAAATATTTTGACATTAAATATATGTGATTTATTGGATGATTGTTATTGTCTTTAATGTTTTTCAATTAATTAACCACTAATTGAAATGATTTGTGAATTTTATTGATTTCGAGATAACTGATAAAAGATATAGCACTTATAACAAACATTGTAAAGTCTGATACGGGATACATATATACCACTATGCTTTGAATAATTTCTATAGATGTTATGGCATTTTTAGTGCATGCTTTCTTGTTCTCATATTCGAAGAGGTAAAGGATGGTCACATGAGGGGATAGATTTAATTAACATCGAGATATGCTTTTAATTAACCTATGAACATTGATCAACAAGAATGTGCACATATTGTCATGATATTGATTTGCATTAAAGATGAATTAATGAAGGCGATTTGAGATTTTAGTAAACATTTTATCTAATTTTATTAAAACTTTCATAAACTTGCTCAGTACAATAGTTAGTTAAAGTGGTTAATTACAATAAAATCATAAAACAAAATCTACTACTCAATTAAGGTTGAAATTAATTAATCCTACATTAAGTACATAGTTCTCGTGGGAATGATACTTTATTCATCACTCTATTATTTGGTCATGATACCGTTCACTTGCGAGAAATTAAATGATCATTTTTTAGCACTGTTGCTGGGGACTATTGTATTTAATTACTTTTAATTTATTTTAGCTTTAATATGAAGAACAATAAAAATTGCAAACAAATCTAATGGCAGAAAATGTACAAAACAAATTGCCGTTGGGATGAATTAAATTGCGGAACATCTGGTTGTAGCTTGGGGAGTTGAGAATAGGAAATTGATGGGGGAATACGTGATTCAACCAGTGGTATAAAGCATATCCAGTATAGTTTACTCATCATTAGGACAAGCTAATTATCACTTGAGGACAGACATAATCAATATGTTCCACAATGCATTGCGATTCTTTAGGAGATCCACTAAAAATCCGAATGCTCATATCTCTAGTTTTCTTGACGTATGTGCAACAATAGAATATCCGGGAGTTTTCAGTAATGTAATTCGATTGAGAACTCTTTCCTTACACTTCGAGAGAGTCAGCTAGGGAATAGTTGGACATATTCCCACCTCATAGCATCACCACTTGGAACACTTTGAGTCAGAAATTTTTGAGTAAATACTTCCCATAAAAAGGATTGTCAAGTGAGGGACAAGACCACTACATTCTCCCAATTGGATCCAGATTGTTATTCAGAGGCTTGGGAAAGGTACAAATGGAGACTTCGTTAATGTCCACAACATGGTTTACAAAAATGACTTCAAGTTCAATACTTCCACATTGGGATAAATTCAGCAAGCAGGGCTAATGTTGACTCTACTTGATATGGGTCAATTACAAAAATGATAGCGGACAAAGTCTATCAAACCATGGAGGGACTAGTATTCACTAGTGCACTTTGGTCAATAGAGAGATCGGGTGGAAAGAAAGTTGCTAGAATATATGAATTTGACACACTGACAACTATTTTAGCATAGCTAGCAACACTAGCTAAAAAGGTAGGTAGTTTGACAACCAATCAAACAGTGAATGAAGTTCGGGCAGCTAGACCGCGATGCAACCATTGTGGTGAAAATCACGAAAGTGTGAATTGTAATGTAGTTAGTCTTTTTATCCAATCAGTGGAAGATGTTAACTACACATAGAACTTTTAGAGGTAACATAATAATCCACATCCAAATGGTTACAATTCGGGATAGAGAAATCATCCAAATTTCTCATGAAATAATAATTAGTGGACTCAAGGTACACTACTTCAGAACGTACCACCATTTTTTCAACCAGAGAAGAAGCCTCATGAGAAGAGGCATTGAACAAAATGGTAGAATCATCAACTAAAGCATTGACCAGAATAGCTAAAGCATCAACCACACTTATGCAACAAATTGAGAAAAACTTTTAGATTCAAGGGGCTGCTATATAGAATTTGGAGAATCAAATGGGACAAATAGTCAACACAATTTTAGAAAGACAGTCAAAGACCTTGCAAAATGATACCGAGACAATCCCAATGAGCATCTCAAAGCCATCATCACTGGGAGTAGAGTCCAGCTTCCCAAAATCAATGTAAAGAGATCAATTGTTACAAATGAAAGAATACCTACCATGGGTGAGAAGTAATTAAAAAAGTTTGAGTAAAACAAAGAACATGAGAAAGAAAAGGCATCAGATGATCCAAAGGTTAAGGTAACCAATCCTAATCTTGTTTCCACAAAGATTACAAAAGCATAAGTTGGACAAGCAATTTTCAAAATTCCTGGAGGTATTCAAGAAATTGCATATCAACATCCCATTTGTGGTTGCTTGTGTATAAATGCACAACTATGCCAAGTTCATGAAGGAAGTTTTCATAAATAAAAGGAAGTTGGAGGATCTAGGAACTATGATGCTAAATGAAGAATGCAGTGCAATTCTACAAAACAAGTTACGACCTAAATTTAAAGATACAGAGAGTTTCACAATTCCTTGCACTATTGGTGAAATAAAACTTGATAAAGTTCTGTTTGATTTAAGTGCAAGCATTAATCTTATGCCTTATTCTATATTTAGGAGACTAAGTTTGAGTGAGGCTAAAGCAACATCAATCTCTTTGTAACTAGATGATCGATCCATAAAATATCCAAGGGGAATTATCGAAGACATATTAGTGAAGGTAGATAAATTCATCTGATTTCGTCATTTTGAACATGGTTGAGGAGGATAGGAAAGTACCATTGATATTATGTAGATCATTTTTTGCAATATATCGTGCCTTGATTGATGTTCAAAAGGGGCAATTGATGCTGGATTAAATGAAAAACATGTGACATTCAATGTCTTCAATGCTATCAAGTATCCAACAGAATCAGATAATTGTCTCCGAATTAATATGGTCGATGTAGCTATTAATGAAACATTCATTCTTGAGCACCCTCAAGATCTGTTAGAGAATTGTCTTGTGCACTCACAAGATGAAAAATCAAAAGTGGATGAGATAAGCCAAGTTGCCTATTCCTTAGAAGCTATTCCACCCTATAGAAGAAGACTATAGTTTGAAGATCTTGGCACACCCACTAAACCACTACCATCTATTCAAAAACCACCAACTCTCGAGCTCAAGCAATTGCATTCACATTTGAGATGCACCTACTTAGGAGAGTCTTTTACTCTACTAGTGATCGTTGCAAATGAATTAAATTAGTTAGAGGAGCTGATACTAATGAAATTTCTACGAAAACACAAAACAACCATAAGTTGGTCAATAACTGACATCAATTGGATAAACCCTTCAGTGTGCATGCATAAGACACTAATGGAGGATGAATATAAGCCATCAGTAGAAAATCCATACAGGCTAAATCCAAGCATGAAGGATGTGGTTCGAGCTGAAATCCTAAAGTTTCTTGATATAGGGATAATCTATCATATTTCTAATAGTAAGTGGGTAAGCCTAGTTCATGTAGTGCCTAAGAAAGGAGGGATAACATTTTTGAAAAATGAAAACAACAAACTTATACAAACCAGACCAGTCATAGGATAGCAATTGTGCATCGACTATCAAAAATTGAATAATACTACTCGAAAGCATCACTTACCATTACCATTTATTGATCAGTTACTAAGAGGTTAGCCAAACATTCTCACTATTGCTTCTTAGATTGGTATTTAGGATACAATCAAATTGCAATAGCTCAAGAAGATCAGGAAAAGACTACATTTACATGTCCTTACGGAACCTTTACGTATAGAAACATACCATTTGGGATATGTTATACCCCAACCATATTTCCACAATGCATGATGGCAATCTTTCAATATGGTAGAGAAATTATTAAAGTATTCATGGACGACTTCTCATTATTTGGATCGTCATTTGAAAGTTACCTATCAAATTTGAGGATGGTTTTACACCGATGTGAAGAAACAAATTTGGTACTTAATTGGGAAAAATGCCATTTTAGGTGCAAGGAGTACTCGTTTTTGGTCATCAAATTTTAGTTGATGGTATCGTAGATAAAGTAAAGATTCGGGTGATAGAAAAAACTACCCCTGCCAACATCAGTTAAGGGAATATGCAGTTCTCTTTGTCATGTAGGGTTCTATCATAGATTCATAAATGACTTTTCCGAAATCACAAAGCCTCTTTGAAACTTGCTTGAAAAGGATGCACCATTTAATTTTTCCGAGGAGTGTTTAACATCTTTTAACACTCTAAAAGAGAAGTTAATTTCAGCATCCGTGATAGCTACACCGAATTGGACACTGCTATTTGAGTTGATGTGTAATGCTAGTGATTATGCAATAGGGGCATTATTGGTTTAAAGATAAGACAAGATGCTTCGTGTCATTTACCACGCGAGCAGAACTTTAATAGGTGCATAGTTAAACTATGCCACCACTGAAAAGAAGCTGCTTGCTATAGTGTTCGTTTTTGACAAATTCAGATCATATCTTATAGGGAAAACGATAATTGTCTATACAGATCACTCAACAATAAAATACTTGTTGTCGAAGAAGGATGCTAAGCCAATATTGATTCGGTGGATACATTTATTTCATGAATTTGATTTGGAGATTCAGGAGAAGAAAGGTTGTGAAAATGTGGTAGCAGACCACTTATCTAGGCTCAAGCAGTTAAAATAGAAGGACGAGGTAGAAATAAAAGAATCTTTTCCAGATGAAGGCATATTTGCAAATAAATTCAGGACTTTGGTATGTAGTTATTTTTAATTATTTAGCGTGTAATGTGATCTTACCTGAATTCAACCATTATCTAAGGATAAAGTTCTTCTCAGAGTTGAAGGCCATTGGGATGATCCAATTTTATATAGGCAGGGCTCGATTAGATCATTCGAAGATGTGTGCTAGAAGAGGAAATTTCTCAAATCTTTGAGCATTGTCATTCATTGCATATGCAGACTATTTTGGAGCTTCTAAAACATCAGCTAAAATTTTACAATTAGGTTTTTATTGGCATTCTCTGTATAAAGATGCTCATAAGTATGTGTGAAATTGTGAGCTATGCTATTGCACATGAAATATCTCGAAACGATATGAAATGCCCTTAAATCCAACTATGATGTTAAACTTTTTATATATGGGAATAGACTTTATGGGACCATTCCCATTGTCTTACACAAATATGTGCTGGTGGTAGTTGATTATATTTCAAAATGGGTGAAACTAGTGGTAGCACCAACAAATGATGCTCGAGTGGTAATTAGCTTTCTGAAGAACATATTCTCACATTTCGGTACTTCTCAAACCATTATCAGTGATGGGGTAAACACTTCTGTAATTGACTATTGGACTCAGCTTTAGCTAAGTATGCGGTCAAACATCGTGCCGCTACACTTTATCATCCCCAAACAAGTGACCAAGTTGAAGTATCAAATAGGAAACTAAAGAGGATACTTGAGATGACAGTAAATGCCTTGCGAACTAATTGGTCAAAGAAGCTAGATGATGCACTAAATACATATCGAACTGTTTTCAAAACATCAATAGGTACGTCACCATATCGCCTTGTGTTTAGAAAAGCTTGTCATCTTCCAGTGGATTTAGAACATCGAGCATATTGGACAGTAAAACAATTAAACCTTGACATGAAAGCTGCTGGAGAAAAAGATTGCTACAACTAAATGAATTGGATTAGTTTCGAATGGATGCTTGTGAGAATACAAACCTATACAAAGAAAGAACGGAAAGACTACATGATAAATACATTCAAAGACGAGAGTTTTCTCCGGGTCAAAATGTATTATTGTTTAATTCAAGAATGAAACTTTTTCTTAGGAAACTGCGTTCGAGATGGTCGAATAGATGGAAGCTTAACAAGCTAGAGAATGGAATGGAATGATCCAAAAAAACGTACATCAAATATCAGGAAAAAAAATTTGGGTAGTACATTCTTCTTTTCTTCCCAGCCCCTTTATGTGCCATATTAGACTTTAAGACATTGAATACAGTGTCTAATTTAAGTTTGAGGATGGAAAAATGTTGAATTTTTTATTAGTTTATTATTCTCATGTAATTGTGTGTTTTTTATTGTTTAAGAAAAAAAATTATTGTTCATTGTGTCCTTGTGTGGGTTAGGTAGCTTTGCAATGATGAATATATTTGGAATTATGTGCTGATTTATGAATTGTGGATAAGTTTCATGTTTGGATTAATTGGAACTGGAATTGAAAGAAAGAAACGAAAAATGATTAAAAAAAAAATTATGAAACTCGAAGTTTGAGGACCAAATTGCAAATATTTAATAGTTCATTCTAATCACAAGATGATACTTAAAGATTTCAAAGAGTCAATTGGATACAATTAGAAGTCAAAAAGTCAAAAATGATCAAAGTATTCTCAGAAATCAATTTCCAATTATATAAGTTACATTCTATATTTTTAGCCGAAGATTAACTCATTTTGGACATGTTAAAAGTTCGAATTGAAATTCTATTGCTAGCAAAGTTATATCCCTTTAAGTTAGCTATCCAAAGTTGATTGAAACTCTTCAATCAGATATTGGAAGATAAAGTTATGATAAATATATTGACAGCTGTGCAGAGAGAAACATAAAAGAGCGAAGTCAACTTTCCTTATATGATTGAAACTCTTTTAGAAACCAATTTGGACGAGATTTTTAACCAATTTTCGACTCCTATAAATACCTAATAGCAGAATATGTTAGAGTCACCTCTCATATACATATTATACTCCAACATTTATCAATTATTATCATTAAAAGGAGGCAACATTCATAGTTTTTGTTAGAGAATTGAAGAGGACTTGCAAGAATTTAATTAAGTGAAGATTCAAACTTGATTTTTGGACAAACAAGAAAAGGCGAAAGTGGAGTCAAGAAAATATTAAAGAGATTCAATAGTTCAAAATTCATCTTCATCTTCATCGTCTCAATACATCTCAATTTATCAAAAATTCAAATTATGTCTTTCCTCTTAAATATGATATTTTTTTTTTTTGGTATGCTAGGCTAGAGTTTAAATTATTATTATTATTATATCTTTTTGGTATGCTAGGCTAGAATTTTAATTAGTAAGACATATATGAACCCTTATTATGAAGCTTCTTTTATAAATTAAATATTTTGACGTCCAATATGCGTTATTTCTTGGATGCTTGGTATTGTGTTTAATGTGTTTCAATTAATTGATCACTAATTGTAATGATTTGTGAATTTTATTGATTTTGAAAGAAACGATGAAACATATAACATTTATAACAAAGTAAAGTCCAATAGAGGATAGAAATATGTCGCTATATTTTGCATGATTTCTATAGATATTCTAACTTTTTAATTCATGTTTACATCTTTCAGAAAGATATAGGAATGTCACAAGAGGGGATAGATTTAATTGACATCGAGATATGCTTTTAATTAACTTTGGAGCATTGATCAACAAGAATGTACACATATTGTCATGATATTGATTTGCATTAATAAAGATGGATTAATAAGGGGGATATCAAATCTTAGTAATCATCTTGCATAATTTTATTAAAATTTTCATAAATTTGCTCAATAGAATAGTTAATTAAAGTAGTTAATTAGGATAAAATCATAAAACAAAATTTGATAATTCAGTTAAGGTTGAAATTAATTGATTTTAGATTAAATATATAGTCCTCGTAAAAACGATATTTTATTTATCACTTTATTAGTTTTTCGTGATATCGTTTACTTGCAAGAAATCAAACGTGGATGTTTGGATTTTCCTTTGAAGAGGATTACAAATAGAAAGTGGCCAACTCATGATCACTAATCAAACTTAAATTGAGGCTATTGCAGTTGATAATCACTGCACAAGATTAAGCTCTTCGAACAATGTCGATTTTATGAAATGAAAGGATATGGATTTTGAAAATAGTAAGAATAAGATGAAAATCAAATAAAATAATTGGTAAGGGGACAATTTCAAATTTTCCTAAAAAAATGTATTTTGAAGCTAATCATTAATGAAGAACGAAAAGAAGTCTGAGAAGAAATCAAAATTTTTAGATGCCATGCTACTAATATCTAATCCATCAAGGAGTTACCAAACGTCAAGTTTGCAACTTCCAAGTTCAGGGATAAATGAGAGTCCCTTTGTAAGAATATTGACCTCAAATCCGTCCAAAATCAACATTTAAAGGTATTTCATATTGAGACGTAGAAGGGTGTTGTAAAATTAAGTATGCATCCTCATCAAAACTCTGAGGAATATCCAAGTTTAGTTGCAAGAATTTCGATGCTTGAGAAGGAAGTATCTGTAAATAGAATGTATCACGTCTTCTCATCTCTTATTATTCACCACGTTATGTTTCCTTCCTTCAAGAAGAAAGTTCTTAGTAATTCTGTTTTATTTTATATAGACTTCTCAAGAGCATCATCTAAAAATAGCATGCTACCTTTTAATATATACCAACCTGAACTGCCATTGCCATTTACAATAAACGTGAACATACGAAACATTTGATCGAAATTAAATCATATATAAATAAATGATAACTTACTTGGTTGTCAAAACTCTTAATCAGTGTCGAAGACGTACATGAATATTTTGTATAATCCTTGAAAGTGAAGATCTAATACCATTTTGTAACGTCCTAAATTTTAAAGTAGTTTTTGTTTATTTAATAAATATTACTACTGAAAGTTCCAAATTAATGTTTTATTTTAGACCCACGTGAGGAATTAACAATTAAAAGTGAGAAACACAAGATTCGACCCAACTACACCTAGAGGTGGGGGGGGGGTGATTAGGTGTAAATCTGGAATTATCAATTTAATTAATGATAAGTGCGTTTTG
>CAIGRS010056580.1:0-11067 GCA_903798395.1 Fraxinus floribunda | reverse complement strand
GATGACGTGTCGTGTCTGTACTTTTGTTTTAAAAATCGCGTGTCGACGTATACGACACGTATCGTGTCGGACACACGTGTTCGTATCGGTGCATCATAGATTCACACTTTTTTAAAGTGGATATATCTAAAATTTATCCACTATGTTTGGAAAAATTAAAATTTGTATATTATATTTTGCTAACTGATAAGATTCAAAAATAGCAAAATAGACAAAAACAGTATTCTAAAAAACGTAAAGTGTGGCTAGACGTGAATGCGAAACTTCAAACTTTACGAACTTAAACAAGTCTGAGCGACGTCTAGACGTAAAAAAAGTTTTCTTATTTTTAATACTATTTTAAAATTTTAATCATTTTAAAAATATTTAATAATAAAAATAATAGATATTAAATATCTAAAATTATAAAATACTATATTTGCTTAATAATTCTTAATTCTTATAATTTGTCAATTATAGAATTTTTAAGTTTTAGAAATACAAAAAATAAACTATATTTCATAGTTTCAATTTTCAATTAGACAGTTCTTACTTAATAGATTTACAGGAATTTCATACATGCTTTCGAAATTGTCAACAAAATAATGAGTCTCAAGATCATTAATATTATTTAATTTTTTATCGAATAAAGTCATTTTAAAATTTTGTACAAATAAAATCTTTTAAAAACTTGGAATTAAAAGTCAAATGAATTTTTTTTCAAAAAAAATAAAAATAATAATAAACTAAAGTCAAATAAAAGACTCTTAAAAAAATAAAAGATTTAATAAAGCGTGCATAGGAAAAACAAAAGAGATAGGGGAAAAAAGTCAACTATTTAGGAATTGAAAAAATAAAAAAAGCGTCTAAGCACGAAATGAGACGTTTTATTTGAGCTTTGAGCCGAAACGAGCTTTTAGAACATTGGGTAAAAGTGCCCTGAATTGCAAATAATAAATCGTACTCTAATTTGAGAGGCCATTTTTCAAGGAGAAAGTGGAAGATCGGAGGAGGCATTGAGGCAAATGGGCCCCACAGAAGGCTCCAAGGCATGATGAGCCCCACTGGACCTTACTTGTGGAAGGTATCACGAGTTGTCTTTAAATGTTTTAAATGGTGGAGGACCACTGTTCGTTTGATTTCTCGCAAGTGAACGGGATCATTATTAAGTAATATAGTAGTGAATAAAGTATCGAACCGACGAGAACTACGCGTTTGATCTAGTTAAAATTAATTGCAACTTTAATCGAATAGCAAACAACTTTTGTGATTTTTTATATTAATCCCTAAATTATCAACTAAACTAATGAAAATATATAAATGTTCAAATATGTGAGATGCATTGCTAAGATGTCGAATCCCCCTTATTATTCCATGTGACCCTCCCACCACTCGATGAAAGATGCAATTATGATAAATACATTAATAAGCAGTAGAACACATATTGAAACCATATAAAGCATGAAAATATATCTCTATCATCTATCGAACCTTACAATATTTATTATAATATGCTTAAATCCTATTGTCTCTCTCAATAACAATAAAATCCACTAACAATTCAATTGGTGATTAAGCAATTGAAAAGAACAATAAAAATGATAACAAACATCCACAAATCAAATCAAATTAAAATCAAAATAATTAATTAAAAACTAAAAATATAATAATAAGGATTCATCTCATCCTTACAATGTATAAAATTAGCCTAACATATTGAAATTACAAGAAATTATATTTAAGTTAAAAGATATAACCCAAATTTTTGATAAATTGAGAAGATGAAGATGAATCTTGAAATCTTGAATCTTTTCAATGGTGTCTCGTTGAATCTCCACTTGTACCTTCTCTTCTTTGCTAAAAATTAGATTTGAATCTTCACTTGATTAAATTCTTGCAAGTCCTCTTTAATCATCTCACAAAAATTATGAATTTTCTTCATTTGATGATAATAATTGATGAATATTGGAGTATAATATATACATGAAAGGTCCCCATATGTATTCTACTGTTATGTATTTGTAGGAGTCGAAAATTGATTGAAAATCACACCCAAATTGACTTTCAAAAGATTTCCAATCACATAAGGAAAGTTCCATTCGTGCGCGGATTTTTTTGTCTCTGCACAACGGTCAGTATTTTGGCTATAACTTTTTCTCTCGATATCTGATTGATACGATTCAAAGTGCGTTGAAAAGACAACTTAAAGGGATACAAATTTTGCAATATAAAATATTGCCAATTCGGACGTTTATTGTGCTAAATATGGGTCTCAATATTTGGCTAAAAATCTAAAATATAACTTGCGATTGGAAATTGGTATTGATTGTATTCCATTTCTTTTTGAGTTCTACTTTCATCCAATTGTCTCCTAGCAATCTTCAAAGTATCTTCTTGTGTCCGAATCAACTATTTAATAATTACGTTTTGGTCTTCAAACTTTGAATTTTGCTTATTTTCACCAATTTTCGCTTCTTTCTTTCGCTTCTTCATTCAACCATTGAGTTTTACATATATAACATAAAATACAGCTATTTAGGATCTATTTGGTCAAAGGAAATATTAAATATAGCTATTTTAGACCCCGAATAAGTGTATAAAATACACTTATCAACCATAACATGTTTGTCTCGGAAAGGCGAATTATGGATAATATCATTGCAACATTCGAGCTGTTTCATGGTGAATGTAGTGAATTGTGTCTATATAGTATAGTGTGATAGAATTACATTTTACGATAAATAAATAATATTTTTATTTATTACATCTATTGTTGAGCATTCGAATTTAAAATGTCTATGATGACTTGCAATGTCGTAGCTAGAATTTATTTGGGCCGACAAAAATAATATAGCAAAACTAATTATAAATAATATAATACAGTAACACTACATTACTATAATTGTTTCCGATGTATTTTCTTATTTTGAAAATATCGTATAATTAAATCATTTTCAATTTCATTAAATATATCCTTCTCAATCTATATAACCAAATTGCCATTCAGCCACTGATCTTTAATTCAATTGCGCAGTCAAGTCTTCAGAAGATTCATTGCAGAAAATGTCCTCTCAACAATAGAAATAACAATGGAAAGAATCAAGGCCAATGTGACAACCATGTGTAGTAGTGAATACACGTTATGTTGGATCTTGATACCCAATGAATCTTGGGTGATGCTGTAAACGTTGGATTAAATTGTTATCAACAACCAACTCCAAATGCTCGACCCAAAACCAACGTGGAACGTTGGAAGTAGTTTAAAGAATTAATGTTGCTCACGACTTATGTATATTACCTCTTGGATACTTAAAGGCTCAACCCGAAAACAACGTCGACTGTTGAAAGTAACTTAAATAATTAATGTTGTTCATGCCCCATTTATATTACCTCTTGGATGACTTTGAATTTTGACCCATTTAACCCTTTTTATTGCTCCAACTAAAGCTTAACCTAGCCTATATATATGGTGTTTTTGCCCTGGCCGTTGAGTGTGTGATTTGTGAGAAAATAAGAAAGAAACCGTGTGCAAGAGAGGAGAAAAACTGGCAGCCCCTTTGAAGAGATAAAAAACATGTGGCTTCCTTGGTATTTTGGTCCCGTTTCTTGCCTTCTTTCATTGTTTCTTCTTGCCATTATGGCTACAAATCATCACCATTATCTTGTCCTTTGTGGGTGAAATTGAGGAGCAACTGAGTTGAATATATTGGTTGTGAGTTGGAGTCGTTTGCATTGGTTGTTTGGTAGAGCAAGGTAACGTAAAACTGAGCCCGGAATACATCGTTTTGACGACCCTTGGAGCAAGCTTCCGTGACACTTCATTTTCCTTCGCCACAACCAACTTCTTTGCAACACTAAGACCCAATACTTCTCTAAAGTTTTCATCCTTGGCATATCTAAAATATATGTTTCAAAAGTTGATCATCAAGTGCATAAAGATCTGTTAGTGAAAAACTTCAGGATAATACTCATCAAGTCGAATTAATTTATTCTTTTCAAAAAGCAGAAAACGAATCATCTGCACACAAAAATCTATACAAAGGTACAAATTCACTATCTACCTTAAAAAAACAACCATTCAAATCTTAAAGTTGCAATCAATGATGGTATAAAAGTAATCCCCACGTTAATGATGTAAATTTGTCATTTCTGGAGTGTTAGGCCGTGAACGACCTGGAGGTATATGTGTAGCATCCATTTTAGGAACATTAATATGCTGCTTTTGATAGAAAGATCACAAATTGTTTCAAGAAAAGAGTCTCATCCATTGTCCCTCATTGCTTAAGGTTGTTCTATACAATTTTTTACTAATCTCATGACATTGACAATATCTTAATCTTTCCTTTGTAAGGCCTTTGACAATTCATTTGAGATTCCTAAGATCCTTTTGATCAGATGAAGACTAAATACAAAGTCAAATCTTACTATCAATGTCGATAAATTACGCGCTTCACCTCTTTTTCCAGAACTTTGAACATCATGAGCAATTATTTCATGGACATCAATTGTAGGCGAAAACATTTCAATCAATTAAATCAAAGAATTATAGTGAGAACTCCAACGTATAACGCCGGAAGGCTTTATGGTAGTTTGTTGATAAAAGCCTTGTGCACTTGATAATTCACTGTGATTGAGGGCTTCAACAATCAATGTTTGTGCTTCTCTTGAAGAAGATTGCATCGTTTAGCTTATCATCTAGCAACATTCATCACTCTATCAACCAAATGAAAAAAATGCTTCAATCTCTACAAGATTGTTTGCTATAGAAATAAGAGATTGTTGAAGTTTATGAGCAAAAAATTAATGTAGAAAGCACTCAAGTTCTCTTTTAGAATAAGTGCTATGAGACCATTAAACACATCTTGCATATTACTAGCTTCATCATAACATTGACCTCTCAAGTTAGGTATACTTAATTTATATCTATAGAATAAGTAATCAACAACAGCTTTAAGGGAGATCGGCATGGTATTCGATACATGCTCTACGCCTACAAAATGATCACACATCTATTCTTGTTCACATAACAAAAAACAATAGACATTTGCTCCTTAACTAAGATGTTACGTGATTCATCAACCAGAATGGAAAATAAACCATCACCAATATCATTGATTGTTTCAAAAGCTATAGCACTTACAATATCAATTTGAAAATCTTACGAGCATTAGCAAAAGTAACAACTTTAATCTCTTCATTATGATCAGCCAAAAATACAATAATACAAAAAATTCTTTTGATTTTTTGATTCTTCAGATTCAACACGTCCACAAAATGCAATCCCTTGTCTTAGAAGAAACCAAACACAATCGATTGATGCACCCAAATGAATTCGGTAGTCATTTCGTGATTGTTGTGAGTGTTTCAAGAAAATTGCCCAAATATTTTTCTCTTGATTCATGAAAGCTTCGAACCGAATCCGTAATTTATTGTGTGCAATATTGTGATTTCCAACGTACTCTTGAAGTCTTTCGTCTATTTTTCCCTTTGAGAACTCTCGCTCAACAAAAGTGTCACTACTTTCGTTACTTAATTTCAAAAGACAATAGAAAAAACAAAATGTGGTATCTTTCCCTATGCTATACTACAAAACCAAGAAGAAAATTAGTAAAACTGAGAAGATTGAAATGCCTCAATGAAGATTTTCCATATTTTTTCTACGGAAATTTATGGTTGGAAGGCTAACAAAGACCCATTTGTATATATGCTCTTCGAACTTTATATCAAACATCCATAGATCTTTCCAGAATTTTCTTTTTTTTCCCATCTCCGACAATCTACTTAGTTCCTTTCTTTAGCAACTCTTGATCCTTGCGAACGCTCATCCATGTATATGAAGAGTTAGAAGCGGCCTTACATTCTAGCAAACTCAAATTCTTTGGATACTTACCTCTTTACACTATAGCCCATAATGAGCCTGGTTCAGAGAGGATTTTATGTCCCATATGTACATTGAGATAGTGTTGACCTTGCTCATGCTTATTAGGCCTAGACTTTTTTCTTTACACACTTTATCCCAAGCCACTAAATATTTTCTCTTTTTTGTTATCCTTGTTCTCCCACCCACACAAGTCTGCAATTTTTCCTATCTATTGCCTGGTTTATGGCTTCTGGAATATACATTGTTTGCATGGTGTATATAGGTATATTGGGGGCATAGGATTGACCTATTGCTGGAACAATGGAGAAAAGAATAGGTGACCTTGCAGAAATCGAAGCACCAGGATTAGATGAGAGATTGGGAACGGGACCTTTATGGGGATAGCTTTTTATCGAGTAGACTTGTGTACCTTGGTCTTCTTGGATAGCCGAGTGAACCTCTACAACGATGGACAGGAAAATGTTGGAATATCGGGGAAGGAAGCATGAAGAGCCTCTACCTAAGCTATAGTAATAGCAAGAAGTATGGATTAGGGCGTCATGCGGGGTAGGTTAAAGGTTGTATAAAAAGAGTTTCCAGGTTGAAGAAGCCTATTTCTTGTTAAAGAAAATGAGGTGTTTTTTCTTTTCCAGAAGAGATAGAACTAAGCTGGAATTCAAGATTCTTATATGAAATGATCATAAAGAAAGGTCGGGATTTTTTCTTAAAGGTGATTTCTAACCTGTAACTAAAAAAAAAAAGATGAATCAAGGTCCGAGGACTTATTAGGCAATGAAGTCATCCCAACTTTTTGTGTTTAAGGATATTGGAGGAAAGTACTTACTAATTTATGCTTGACTGTAAGAAAAGCTAACTAATCTTTTGATTCAAAACAACTAGGAAAGTGGCCCTTTTTTTTCGAAGTCTTTTCCTTGGCACTGAATTCTATAAATCCAGCTTTGAGATTACTGCTAAGAACATGCTTAAGCTCTTATAAATGATCATAATGAGATTACAAATTGATGCCTCCTTGGCTGTGTAGAACACACATTAGCATTATGTCATTCCTACAAGTGATCCTCCATCCAAGATCGGAAGAAGTGCTATATGAGGTCTTTGGAATCAAATAGAATATATTTCTTTCCAATTCTCGTAAGCCACTTATTTCTCCTAAACAAGCAATCAAAGTGATCTTACTTTTTCCAATAAGTAGACAGAGTTACTCCATTGGGATACTTTTATTTGGTTTTTCTCCAGTATCTCCTGATTCTCGTATTCTATTAGAGGTATTTCTATTGGAAATGTGAGTTCAATGAGTAAGTGCGCTGGGCTCTTGAACTAATTTATCTTTGTCTATTTTTTTGCAATTTTTTTCACCACTTTTGTGCTTGTGATTCAGTGGTTGAAGAATCTATAGAAGATTAAGGTATAAACTTTGATGCATAATTTACTAAGCATTGAATTTATCAACTTGCTTATTTGTATATGTTTGAGGGATTTAGTTGATTTATAAGACTTTATTCCAAAACATAATGATTGAAAATAAACCACAACTCATATCAAGAAATTATTACTCAGAAGTTTATGTTAAGAAGGACTGAAATTTTCTGAATGTTTTAGCTTTAACTATGGCTAAGATTTAATTGTAGGAGTTTATAATCAATGTTGATTCCTTTTTGTATATTTGAAATTTCAGCAGAGTTAACTCTTGTGAAAAAAATTGCTTATAAAAATGTAATGATGTGGTTCCAAATTCCAATTAAGGTTGCATAAAAAAATAGGCTTTAATTTTACTTAGAAAGGAACCAGACAAAGAAGTAAAGACTACTTCGAGGTATGAACGGATCCTGACACTAGTAGGTGCAATGGGGTACCATGGAGCAAATGCTCTTTGTTGGGGTGGGGTGGGTGGGGGGTGGGGGAGGTACTAATTACATCCTTGGATGAGTCTCAAAGCTTCGATCAGTGAGATCTTGAATATTATGCGTAAGGTCATAGCAGTCAAAAGTCTAATGGCTTGTTCCTCCCATGTGATATTCATGACTGGTATTAGGATTATGATTCTTATAAGGTGGATTTGACACTAGTCTAGGAGGTGTGGGTGTAACCAACATAGCTTCTAGCATCTGCAAAAGTAATTGTGATAATGATATAAAATAACTCGAAATTTGGAGTTTAAGACCTTTTGATGAATTAAGCCCATTTACACTGGAGGCTATAAGTATTCATGTACTAAGGTCAGTGTTCCACTCTTTAAAGGAAGCACCCTATGTTAGGTTAGTTACTTTGATGGATCAGATTGATTCTACCATTGTTTATAATGGACTATTTAGACATTATATTTTCTAAAGGCTACAAGTGGATACCAGAATCAGGTGAAAACATCAATTTTTGGAATGATCCTTGGCTTGATCAAGGACCTATAGCTTATCTAACGACCATTGCATAAAGATAAAGACTAGCTAACAATTAAAGACATGCTCCACGAGCATTCATGGCAACTTGATCAAATTTCCTTTATGAGTGGATTAGTTGAGTGACTAGACCATTATTCCTCTAAGATATCAGTCACTAAACTAAACAAAGTAGAAAAAATCATACGAGGAGCAAAGCTCACAGAAAGTAGGAAATAGTATTCCTGGATGGTGACCCGAAATCGAATTTAGGAGGTGGTAAGCCGCTGCTATTCTAGAACCATGCGATTCTATACTATATGTGGATTCTGAAAGGGGGTTAGTCCTTCTTCAATCATTTCTACATTACCAATTTTAGCCTTATTAAGTTAAGAAGCAATGAATAGTGTAAGTTACAGTTTCCGTTTTCAGCTATATCATAAAATTTCGTAGAGTCTCGATCACATGAATGTATGCCTTGGTCGATCAGTCCTTTCTTTCTTTCTGGGGCCTCCATACATGATTACACCCAAAGAATAACGTGATAGTTGTAGTACAGCTTTGAGGTGTTGATTCCACAGGGAGATGGAAGAAATGCTCATGATAAAAAATGATGGATGTTCTCTCATTTGTGAAGTAGAATTTATTGTTTGAATAAAATCAAGAATTCAATGTTTGAAATAATGAACTTAAAATCAATGTTTGGGGTGGTGAAGTATCGGAATTTCCTTAATTGGATTGGATCAATCTCGTCAATTATTCATTCTTATAACTCAATTAGATGCCTTCATCCCAACTCTCTAATCAGAAAATATGATTTTACAAATCAATTTAATTCAATTGTAGTCCTAGAATCTAAACTTCCTATAACACATTCACATTCTTTTTATTGGAAAAAGATCAAGAATCGATCTTATACATCAAGCATAAGAAAGTAAAAAATTCACTAATAAAGTAAAATTGAGATTAAAATTCAATAAATAGTTCAATCATTCGATAGAAGAAGCATGATAGGATCTATGAAGAATTTAATAAATGTTAAACCAATCTCAACACAAATTAATTGAAATTGGAACTCAACAAATAGTTTAATTCTTCGATGGAAAAAGCATGACCGAATCTATGAAAAATCTAGTAAAGGTTAAGCCAGTTCCAAAATATTCATGAAAAGAAAATCTAAATCCTAGAATTGTTTGACAACGAAAAATCAAATTACATGGATAAAAGATGCGAAATCACCAATTCCGATTCAAATCCACGAAAGATTTAGTAGAGGTTAAGCCAATTCCAAAATATTCATGAAAAGAAAATCTAAATTTTAGAATTGTTTGACAATGAAAAATCAAATTACATGGACAAAAGATGCGAAATCACCAATTCCGATCGAGTTCCTTCCTAGCTTCACCAAGATTCTTAGTTCTTCATGGAACTTCTCGAGCCAAAGATGAGAGAAAGTAGTATGAAGATTTATTTATTTATTTTTTTTTTTTTCGTGTTTAGGGTTTCAAAACAAGTATTTATAGTTGTTTCTATAAGTGGTTGACTTTAATTCGGAAACCTGACGGCATAGAACATTTTAACTTGGCCCTGGAATTTGCTAAAGTAGAGTATGCGACCGCCTAGCTTTAGATAACTTTCACATGACAGCCTTTAGTATTTGAATCATATTTTTCTCTCCCGATATCTAATTGTGGTAATTCAGATACATTGAAAAGCTGACTCAAAGGGATATAAATCTTCTAGAGGTATAATATTTTTAATTCGAACATTTCCTACGCCAAAAATGGGTCTCAAACAGAGACTAAAAACCAGAAGCAAAACTTTTCAGCTGGGAGTTAATATGTGATAGTACTTTGACTATATTTCATCCCTTTGGCTTCTTTCCTCATCTAATTGATGCATAACACGCTCAAATATTCATACCTTTGTTTTGCCTTCCAAGTCTATCTTTTAGGTATTTGCAATTTGGTCCTTGAACTTTTGTTTCTGCCACTTTGGCCATTTGTTACTTATTTATTCCAAATTTCGTCACATCCATCAAGTTGCCGTCTAAATCAAATTATAAAGATAATGATTACATTTTGGCATTAAATAATCACATGAAAACAACAAATAAGAGGAAAAAATGATATTTTATACTCTTATCACACCCCCAACTTGCTTATTGCTAGTCCCTAGCAATTTTATGCAAAACAAGACGATCAGTGATTGGTCTATGTTACAATTCAAATTATTAAGTTCTAATTCAATTACAATTCATGCTCATTTCAAACTCAACACCACAAGAAATTAATAGTGTCATGATTATTAGGATATAAAAAACACTTTCAAAATGTGTGAGTGTGTATCAAACCATATCTATCTTACCGCCAACCCTAACATACATAACATCGAGTATGTCTCGAGCTAAAGGTTCAGCTCCATAAATCACGGGTATTGAAATGCTTAGTGCATGGTTTCTCTATATAGAGTTGAGAAAGATTAAAACTCAAAATATGGAGGCTTAAGTATTTATGAACAAGCAACAAGCAACATTGATCTCATGATAGGCATAATTCATCTATTCATTCCACAATCCTACTTAGGATCAAAACAGTCAATGCAAAATGTTGTAATGAAGTTCAGGTTGGGCTATATGAAAAGAAGGATATTAGGATTCAAAACTTCTAAGCACATAGCTAAGGGTGTGTTTGATAGATATTATTGAGGAAAGAAATAGTGATATGATGAGAAATATGTGGTTAAAAACTAAGAAAAAATTATTGATGTGATGAAAAATATTATTTTATTGAAGAATGTGTGGTTGAAAATGAGTTTTAAAAGAATGTATTTTGA
>CAIGRS010056511.1:0-24274 GCA_903798395.1 Fraxinus floribunda | reverse complement strand
ATTAATGTTAGATATTATTTTCTATAGGTTTAAAAAAATATATGAGCATAATTTCATATATATATATATATATTTATTTATTTATTTATTTCGGGCTTCGACATCAAATTTTGCCTAGGATTTTTTCAAGATTTTCAAAAAATCCTTAAATAGTTTTCAATTTTTGTCCTTACAATTAAAATTTTGTGAAAATTGGCTCCACAATTTTTTTTTATCCTAACTCCGTCCTTGCATGTGGCACGACATAACCGGGACGCTAACAAACTATAATCGAGAAAATTAACCAGTCAAAAAGATTGTGAGCTAAGAAGTTAAAAAAGAAAAAAGAAGATCAACTTTGTATCTTAAGAGTCCTCTTTCATACTATGCATCACCATACCCCTCATTATAAATTTCATTAAGCTCTTCATCAATATCTTTGTTGTCCTCTCCTCAACATGCTGGAGTAAATCTAAAACTTTTATTCAGAATGTCAAACCCCTCATCAAATATCCTAATGTATTTTACCATAATGAACGTCTCATACAAATTAAATAAAGTTGATCACACATGTTCTAAATGGACAGAAGAATTGTTTTCGCCAAAAACAAATTTTTCTTATATAAATGAATTACTAAATATTGATTAATTGTTCCATTTGAAGATGTTGACTTACTAGAAATGACAAAACATCATTTACTAATTTTTCAATGACGTGCCAAAGTTTAGTCCTAAATTCACACAAAAACTATCTTTTCATATTAGGTGGAGAGGAACTATTTTTGCTTCACATCATTTTTAATTGTGGTTTGGAGAAAGATTACAAGTAACATATGTACGCGTTGGGCAATGCAAATCTAATTAAAACGAACTACCAAGAATTTTGAAATATATATATGAATTGCATTAATTATGCATTGACATTATGCTTGATAAAATGTTAACACCAATTAGTCTACGTCTCCTGCCCCCAGTGGGTATCGCTGCTGATAATATTATCCACTGGGTTAATTTTGTAACACCAATTATGGGTTAATTATGACAATGGTCATTCAAAAAATTGAGTAATTCAGGTATCCAACGCTTGTTCTAATTCTCAATCAACTAAATACATTAATCTATGTGGCACCATTTAGGTCTCAACTTGTCACCAATCAACATTATTTATTATGTCAAGTCAGAGAAAACTTAATACAACTTTAGCTTTTGCAAGATTTTTAGGCTTCACTCATATGGTAGACCCACACGTTTTGAACAACGAATTTGGCTAATTTGGAGTATTACATCAACAAATTTCAATGGACATGATACCAACATTATTCAAAAATTTCAAGGACCATAAACATAATTGTAACTACATCAACAAATTTCAATGGACATATCAACAAATTATGCATGAAGAAGCATGCTGCAATTGCCAATATGTTTTAACTCAGATTCCTTGAAATAAAAGTAAAATTACATAAAGGGCGTGTTCGATCATGCTTAAAATACAATTAAAATTGAAAATATGACTGTTATTGGGTCTCATTCGTCTAATAATAGTTAACAATAACGACTAATTTTTCAATTTTAATTCGATTTTAATCTCTGCCGAACACGTCCAAAGTATGTTTTAGAAACTTGATAATAACTTTTACATTGAGTCCATGTTTGATTCCAATTTTTTAAAATAAGTTTTATGAAATAATTTCTTTTTTTTAAAAGAAAAATGTATAATTAAAAATTGAACTTGAAAAAAAAAATGTACTTTAAAGATTGAATTTTGCAGGTTGTTCGTGTGCATGGAATGTTTATTTTTCAAAGCAAAATTTCTACGGCAGCTTGACATAAACTGTACAGCATTGGACTTTTTAAAGATTGATAGATGCTTCTACCACCTTCTATTTTGATTTTTCTACAAAAGTCTAAGCAATATTTTCAATGTTTGAATTATTAATATGAATATTTGGTTAATTAGTTGGGTTCAGGGCAGAATTTCTATTGTACTGACCCATAGAAAAAATATTTTATAAAAAAAAAAAATCTTTTTACCTTTAAAAAATAAGTGGGGTAGAGGGCAGGCCTGACCCCCTCCTTCCCTCCACCCTTGTTGAGTTATAATAGTAATATCTGTTTGAGCCCATTATATTGTAAAAATATATTTTGAAATAATAGATTGATATAGAATATTTTGTTAAAAAAATAAGAAAAATTTTGCATTTGCTTGATATTATTTTATTGAAAAATATGTAGCTGAAAATAATAGAAAAAAAATATATTTTGAAAATAATGGAAATCAAATAAAGGCATAATATATTATAGTTAAGATGAAAATTACACTTCTTGAAACGAGTTTTTTTCATGTGTGTGGGAATAATGTGATGGTTTTTTAACATCAAGTTTACATGAATTTACTTGTTGCCAATATCACTTCATAAATAAATAAATATGTACCTATTGAAGAACTTCATTTTCAAAACAAGAATTCAAGTTATGTGTTACCCCCAAAATTAGAAGCTCCAAATCGGCACTCCACGTGGGCTGTCACATAAATAGCATGTCCACGTAGGTAGCCACAAAAATCGGAGCCAAGATGGACCGACGTCCCTTCAAGTTCAATACCGGAAGCCCACGTAAAGCGCACTCAGGTAAGAACGGAGGCTCCATATATACGAAGCACCGAAGCTCCCAACTTGNATCGGAGCCAAGATGGACCGACGTCCCTTCAATCCGAAGCTCCTTCAAGAACCAAAGCCAAGATGGACCGACGTTCCTCCAATCCTAATTTCGGAAGTCCACGTAAAGCGCACTCAGGTAAGAACAGAGGCTCCTTATATACGAAGCACCGAAGCTCCTAGCTTACACAGAGGCTCAACAAAAACATCCGAGGCCCTCACCACCCAAAGCTCTTTAATAAAAACTGGCCCTGATCCAGCAGAATCCGATGCTGCCCATCGTTGAGGATCTGGAGTTCGTTTAGAAGTGATTGACGAGACATATAATAAATTTCTGTTGGTGTGTCAGACTATATTGAGTATGGCGACTGATCCTTTGTCAGACATTAATTGTAACGAGTGGACAGTGACCTAAGGGTGAACCTAGGAGATATAGCCACGTGGACATAAGTTGAATCCAACGATCACCACGTCAGCTAAATTAGTATAAATAACACTTCTTTGCACATTGTAGAGAGAGGGATTTTTGGGGTTTTCGTGGACATACTAGTTTCTTGATACATGATATAAACACAATAGAAAAAGATCAAAATCCTAATACCAACTTGTTATCATTTGTTACTTGATATCTTTTCTTCCACATATTCTGCGAGAAAGAAAGGGATCCATGATGAGATATTTGTTAATAACGCGAATATCACCGTTCTAATATCGTCAGGATCTGAACAATATTGTCTCTTGCCGGAAAGTACCTCCCCCGTCCAATCGAACTGTTGATTTCATTCCGGTAGTAACGCGCCGGATCTGTACTTGACGTGGTAAGAGTGGGCCCGACATCTGTTGAGTTCATTTTCTGGGGTCAACAGATTGGCGCTGTCTGTGGGAAGGTCCTATATTTAACCACGAATACGCGTGAAAGAAAGGCAGGATTACGTTACTAATTTTGGCGAAAGAAACTCCATATTGAATATTTAAAATATGAGTTCTACTGACGAAAATGCCCAAAGAAGAGCGAGGGAAGACCCTGAAGAAGGGGAACCCTCGTATGCTACCCCAATAGTTTGCCCGCAACCTCCAATGCACAGGAGAGAAAGTTCCAGGGACGAAAATAAGGTTACAACCAGACTTACTAGGGAAATGGCAACCATGGCCGCCAACATGAGAAATATTATGGAGCAAAATAGGGCCATGCATGAAATATTGATGAACATGCGAGGACGGGAAGGCTATCAAGCCCCTTGTACCAATGTACAGCCTCGGAATACGTCTTTCCAGAAACACAGGCAAATTATCAGGAGGAAGGTGAGGTCCAAAGCTAGAGGGATGGACCCCATTATGGAATGGAGGCTCCTCAGGAAGGAGTAGCCGAAACAAACCCCTTCACCAAATATGCCGCGGAAGGGTCGCAATAAGCTCCATCCAATTTTCCTTCGGATTATGAACAAGATAGGCCCCAGATGTCTACAAGTGTTTTTGATAGAATAGGCCTAGGGGCGCCTAGGAATAGGCGGGCTTTCTCACCCCGAGAGCCTAGAAATAG
This sequence comes from Fraxinus floribunda, assembly GCA_903798395.1. Taxonomy (NCBI): domain Eukaryota; kingdom Viridiplantae; phylum Streptophyta; class Magnoliopsida; order Lamiales; family Oleaceae; genus Fraxinus; species Fraxinus floribunda. The sequence continues at coordinate 20,098 of CAIGRS010056511.1, read as the reverse complement.
GCCACTCAACTCTCCACCACCGACGCCTAGAAATAGGCAATAGGAGCTTCGTCTGTATGAGGATCAGCCAATATGCCAGAAGAGCCTCTAGCCCAACCCCCTAGAAATAGGCGCGAAAGGTGAAATCAAGCTAGAAATGAAGCAGGGGCCTCCCAATTGCCCCCACAACCATACCAAAAGAACAATGGGAACCTAGATAGGCCTCAAAGATCCTATGATTTAGATGATGATGATGAGCGCTCTCTATTCTCCGAGGCTATAAGGAATGCTCCTATGCTGAACCATTTCACGCTTCCTAAAATCCTAAAATACTACCGGAGGGGAGACCCCACAAAACATATGAACAATTACAAAACAAATATGAATCTAAAGGGGGCTACTCCAGCAATGAAGTGCAGAGCCTTCCACCTGACTTTAAGTGGGGGGCAAAAATATGGCATGCTAGATTATCGGAAGGAAGCATTTGAAGTTGGCCAGAATTCAAAAAAGCTTTCTTAAAACGCTTCGCAACTAGTAAGGAAAGGGAAAGACCTATCCGAAGACTACATGATATAAAGCAGCAACAAGGTGAAACTTTGAAAAATTTCATATCAAGCTTTACCGACTAGATGACATACTGCGTGCAAGTCACAGATGAGGAAGCCTTAACTGCCCTCAGGGGAGGGTTAGATATGAACTCCCTTTTCTGGAGATGTACAAAACAAGGACCCTGCCACTTATGACGCTTTGTTGGAAATGATAAGGCGCTAGATTCTCACCGAGGAGTTGAAGGATCACAGGAACAGGGCTAGCCAAGGTCTGTCACCTCCACAAATGCAGATGGGAAAATGCCCTACTTCCCATCTAATAAACAGCCAAGCCCCAATGAACCATGGCCAAAAACTGGCTGCAGCAACACTTAGCCTATGAGGAAGTCAATCCTAGTGTTGTAATGCATCAACCTCCTACCAACCAAAGGTGCCACTTAGGAGTCGATCTAAGGGACGAGGTGTTGAACCGAGGAATAGGGATGAGGCACCTCAGTATTGCACATATCACCAGTCGTATGGGCATCGACCAGAAGATTGCTGGGATGTTGCAAGACGTCATCCAAATGATACTCTGAACAGGCAGGCTTAGGCGTCTTGAAACAACGAACAATGTCGACCCAACCGGAATGACCCTCGAAGTGGAAGAGAAAACGACATCGAAAGACCTAGAGAGGGTCAGAGGCAAAGGCGATGTCCCCTGCTCAATGGCGAACAAGAGCCCGTCCGAGAAATTGACACGATCATCGGAGGTCCTCACGTGGGTGGAGACTCGAGAAATTCTCAAAAGAACTACGCTAGGGAAATAGGTGACCTAGCCATGACCAGCTACATAGTGAACCAATCTCCGAGTTGAAGGACAGTCACTCCAATCACTTTTACACAAGAGGATAGGTGGGAGCACATTATCCACACCGTGATGGCTTAGTAATAAGGGTCGTCGTGGCCCGCAATAGCCTGAAAAGGATGTTAGTGGATAATGGGAGTTCAGTCAAGATCATATTTGGCACAACCTTTGACAAAATGAGGGTGGACCATGAACTAACCCCAATGAGCTCCCCCTTATATGGATTCACGGGAGATAGCATCATCCCAAGAGGTAAAATCACTCTAGCTATAGAGATAGGGGTTGAACCACTTGTTGCTCGCCATTTTATGGAGTTCTTCGTAGTTGATAATCGCTCTGCTTATCATAGGGTACTTGGAAGGCCCGCCTTAAAGGAGCTATGGGTAGTCACTTCAATTCATAATTCCCAACTGAAAATGGCATTGTCACTATTTGAGGTGACCAAAGAGGAGCTGGAGAATGCTACTCCAATTTTCTGAGGAAATCTGAGCCTAGAATCAGGGACGGACCCAGAAGATATGTTCAGCTAGGGCGGAGTCGTGGCTATAGCCGTTAATTTTTTCCCTCATCCCTAATTTCCTAAATCCCAAAATTCCCAAATCACAATACACATTACACAACTCAAAATTATAAGTCATAAAAAATAATATGCTATAAATTCTTATTTCTCATTATTCATAATTCACAAAAACTTTAAAAAATAAAAAAGCACTATGTAGCACGGTGCACATGGTACCCAATGAGGGCCACTTCATTCTGAAGAACTTATATCAAGAACGAGGTGAGGTGACCCATAAAATACTTAGCGAGATAGCTAAATGCTATTTACAAGATTTATTAAAAATCCATACAAAGAGAAGAACACTAACACACACAAACACTAAAAAAGAAGAGATATTTCCAGTAAACAACCTCATTTCAACTTTGAGGCCCTCAAAATCCAGAATCACAGTCCACACCACATACTTCATAGATTCATAATTCATAGAAAAATCCAGGTTCACAAATCAGTAATCACAACTCTAACAAGGGCAAGATTAAGATTCAAGAATCCAATACAAGATGCGAAGACTTTTGAGGTAATACCTTCGATTTCGATTTTCGAAGCTCCGATCGGCAGCCTCCAGCTACTGCATGTCTGCACCAGACCACCGACCTCCGACCATCGCACCGTCCACCGACCACAGTCAAAGACTCATGGCACAACCACTCAACCACAGGAATTTCACCCTCGTTCATAATCGTCAGTAGCTACCCTCCCCCTCTCTCTGCCGGACAAACAATGGGTAAATGTAAATGTAAATGGTAATTGATATGGATTTGGATTTGGCTAAATTGGATAAGTTGTGTGGGCTAATCACTAATGGACTTACAAGTTTCAATTGGGCCTTTTTTAATTAAGGCTTAAAAAAAATTAAAACATGACAGAAACGGAATTCAGCAGAAGGCTAGACAGAGACAGCAAAAGCTCTCCTTCAGTCCTTCTTCTTCCCGGCGGACGGCAACTTGGCGGCGAGAACCTGTAGCTTCCGGCAGACCCAGCACGGGCAACCGCGGAGGTTGGCCAGGTGCTGGGTCCGCCACTGCCTAGAATGCACGTTATTTTCGCTGACGTCGAAATGGGCAGCCTCCCTGAATAAGGGAAAGATGTCCTCATGACTGAAGCCACTGAAAAAGGGAACGTCTCCGACACTATGCAAACCCGTGAGCAAGGGACAACTGCGGAAAAAGCAGTTGGCTTGACAGAATTGGATCCCCGCATTATCGATTACGAACCTCCGACAGCCCCAATGGAGGAGTTGGAGACCTTCCTGGTAAACCCTATGGATCTGACAAAGCACCTACAGGTGGGAAGCAATATCCCTACGAAAATGAAGGGAAAGCTGAAAAACTTTTTGCTTAACAATCTGGATGTGTTCGCTTGGAAACACGGTGACATGATAGGTATCGATCTGAAGGTCAACTGTCATCACTTAAACATTGACCAAAAAGCCACACCCCACAGGCAAAAAAGGAGGGCCTCAACTCAGAAAGGTACGAGGCTATTAGGAACGAGGTAAAGAAACTGATTAATAATGGTTTCATTAGAGAATCTGTATATCCAAAGTGGATATCTAACCTAGTCCTGGTTGAGAAGCACAATGAAAAGTGGAAGGTCTGTATTGATTTCTCAAACCTGAACTAAGCATGTCCAAAAAACAGCTTCCCACTTCCTAGGATAGACCAGCTGGTGGATTCAACGGCTGGGCATGAACTCCTTAGCTTCATGGATGCTTACTCTGGGTACAACCAAATTCCAATATTTCCACCAGACGAAGAGCATACTTCCTTCATCACAGACAAAGGTCTCATTGCTACAAAGCAATGCCCTTCGGGTTTAAAAATGTCGGAGCAACATATAAGAGGCTAGTTAACAAAAAGTTTGCCGACCTCATTAGCAAAATGATGGAGGTCTACGTAGATGACATGTTGGTAAAAATCTTGGAAGCAACGGATCATATCGCTCACCTCAGCGAAACGTTCCACATTCTACGAAAATACCGAATGAAACTCAACCCCTTGAAATGCGCATTTGGAGTATCATCGGGCAAGTTCCTCGAATACATTGTCAACCAAAGAGGTATTGAAGCGAATCCTGAAAAAGTTAAAGCTTTGATTGAAATGAAGTTGCCTCAGAAGCCAAAAAGAGATGCAAAGCATCACTGGACGAGTGGCAGCCTGAACCGTTTTATCTCCAAGGCGACAAACAAATGTTTACCCTTCTTCAAAATTCTCAAAGGAAGGAACAAGTTTCAATGGACAGAAGAATGTGAGTTGGCTCTGTAGGGGCTAAAGAAGCACCTAGGACAACCACCTCTCCTATCCAAACGAAAGGGCCACGAGGTACTGTACATATACTTAGCAGTAACTTCAGTCACTCTGAGTTTGGTTTTGATAAAGGAGGAAGATGGTCATCTGCTGCCAGTCTACTATGTTAGTAGGGCATTAGTCTGGTTGAGACACGATATTCTGACATGGAAAAATTGGCCTTCGCTCTAGTGACAACTTCAAGGAAGTTACGACCATATTTTCAAGCTCACAGCATCCATGTTCTAACCAGTTATCCTTTCAAGTAAGTGCTTCAAAGGCCTGATGCTTCCGGGAGACTGCTTAAATGGGCCGTCGAAAGCTAGTTTGACATCACTTATAAACTAAGGACACTCGTAAAAGGGCAAGCTCTGGCTGACTTTGTATCATAATTCACCCATGTTCTGGACGTCGAAGAAGAAATGGAACCCTCTGAACCCCAAATCTGGAGACTTTTCGTTGATGGATCTTCTAGGGATACAAGATCAGGGGCAGGAGTTGTTTTGGTTAGTCCGGAAGGTCACAAACTAACATACGCTGTAAGGTTCGACTTCAAAGCTACAAACAATGCAGCTGAGTATGAAGCCCTTCTGGCTAGAATTCGATTGACCAAGGAACTACAGATCAAGAAGCTCATCATCAGTAGTGATTCCCAGCTGGTAGTTAGCCAGGTGCATGGGAACTTTTCAGCGAGGGACAAGACTATGGCAGCTTATTTGAAGTTAGCAATGAGCTTTGTCCCATCCTTCGAAAGGTTAAATTCCAAGGTCTTATAATGCCCATGCTGATGCACTAGCCAGTTAACAAGTAGCCGAGATTCTGAACTACTCACGGCTGTCCCCATAAAGCACCTGGCCAGACCCTCAATCGAGGTCGGAGATATGGTAATGTGGATAGAAGATACGCCTCACTGGATGAAGCCCATCATATCCTATTTGAAGGACCAGATCATACCTTCTCAGAAAGAAGAAGCCAAAAGCTTCGAAGAAGAGCTGACCATTTCATTTTTCAGGATGACATACTGTATAAACGTGTATTTTTGTTGCTCCTGTTGAGGTGTATTGGAGGGGAACAGGCGGATTATGTACTTAGAAATTTATGAGGGTGTTTGTGGCAATCACACTGACGGATGGTCGCTAGAACAAAACGTATTGAGGCAAGGGTGCTACTGGCCCACCTTGAAAAATGATGCGCAACATTTCGTCTGGATATGTGACAAGTGCCAACGATTCGCTACCATCTAACGACAATCTTCACAAGAATTGAATGTGGTATCCAGCCCCTGGTCATTTGCGTAATGGAGAATTGACCTAATTAGACCTCTGCAAGGGAAGGGGAAGCGCAAGCTTTGCCATCGTCGCCATAGATTATTTCATGAAATGGGTGGAAGCTGAGCCACTTATGAAAATAACCGAGACCAATACCTTAAAATTTCTCTGAAAAAACCTTATTTGCAGGTTCGGTATCCCCCATTCAATCATTTCGGACAATGGCAAATAATTTGATAACAAGAAAGTCAGAGAGATGTGTGAGGAATTGGGGCATAAAGAAGTACTTCTCTTCCCCGCATCACCCTCAAGCAAATGGGCAAGTTGAAGTTGTAAACAAGACAATCAAGTACATCCTGAAAATGAAGCTTGACGCCTCGAAAGGGGCCGGGTGGATGAGTTACCCCAAGTTTTGTGGGCTATTAGAACCACGAGCCGGACGGCTACCGGTGAAACTCCATTTTCAATGGCATGTGGATCCGAGGCTATGAGCCCTGTCGAAGTAGGTCTCCCATCTCATAGGTGGATATACTTCAATAAAGAAAGTAACGATGAAATGTGGAGATGTGGGCTTGACCAGCTTGAAGAAATGAGGGGTGATTCTCAAGTTAAAATGGCTATATACTAAAGGAAAATGACGAGATACTTCAACGCCAGGTTAAAGAAAAGGTCTTTCAGGATCGAAGATTTGGAGTTCCGGAGAGTTTTCTTATCTTCCAAAGAACTCGGAGTAGGCACTTTGGGACCCAATTAGGAAGGACCCTATCGCATAGAAAAGGAAGTCCGGCCATGGACTTATTGGATTAAAGACATGGATGGGAAGGTCCAGCCTCATCCGTGGAATGTCGAACACCTTCGAATGTACTATCAATGAATGTAAATTACAGCCCATGCAAATAAATAAAACCCTTGATTCCCAGAAGAGTCTTACAAAACATGCCCCTGCATGGACGAACCATCAGCCATGAAAGGAAGAGTTAGGCAACTCGGAAGAGAGGGCAATGGCCCCTAAAAGGGGTCTCCTCACTTGAATTCCAAAGCTGACCTTACATGCTCTCCTTCGACGTGATTGAACGTCAGGGGAAAGCCCCCTGTATGGAAGAACCATCCGCCATGTAAGAAAGCATAGGCACCTCGGAGAAAGGATGACGGTTCCCAAAAGGGGTCCCCTCGCTTGAATTCTGAATCTAACCTCACATGCCCTCCTTCGACGTGGTTGAACGTCAGGGGAGAGCCCTGCATGGACGAACTATTCGCCACGCAGAGGAGATAAAAATTTAGCTAGTTAGTTCCACTTTGTTCTTTAGCCAAGTTCACTAACTCGACGATTGATAAGATTCAATTATGACTAATGCCCTATTAGGGTACAACCCCATTCAACTGAGTATTGAAAACAAAGAATAATGGACAAAAGAAGACTTTCATTCTTCAAAACAAATGATACAATAGGAGGCCCCAGGGGCTTTACAGAGAATAAAAACAATGTAAAACCTAGCTTATTCTTTGGGGGAGAGGAAGGTACTTGATCCCCAGTAGTGCGGGGGGAGGGGGAAGTCACCTCTTCTGACGGAGCTCACGTTGGCACCACCTCCACACAATCATCTTCTGTGGGAGTCTGAGGCACTTTTTCTTCAATGAATTTCACCTTCAATTCTGAGGCATCAATGCCAGCGAACAATTCCTCTACCTTATTGATAACTTCGTTATAAGCAAACCTCCTCTAGAAGACACCGATGAATTAATACTCCTCCATATGGTGGGAGTTGGATACATAATTCCTCACTGAAATATCACCCGCTTCAATGACGTCCAGTTCGTACATACGACACACGTTGGCGTACCATTCTACCTATTTCTCCATAAAGTCTCCAACATCCCTACTAGCGATTAGCTGAACTTGCGCTTTCTCCAAAGCCTTGACAGTGAGCCTTTGTTGATCAAGGGAGGTATCCAATTTCTTGGTTAGCGTAACCACCTCTTCCCTTAAGGCCTCAACCTCGGAAAGCGTAGAGCTTAACTTAGAATCATCTTCAAACTTCTGAACTTTCAACTCATCGGCTTCTGCCTTAGCCCTCTTCAATTCGACGTCAGTAACATTTAACTGAGTATTAGCTCTCTCCAGATCCTGGCAGCGATCTTCTGATGGTTGTTGGAAGTATCCACTTTCTTGGTTAGCGATGCCACCTCACATTGCGATTCGTGGAACTCCTGCTTCAGGGCTTCAATTTCAAAAATAGCATATGCTAACTTTGCTATATCTTCAGCCTTCTGAACTCTCAATTCTTCAACATCGACCTTGACCTTCTTTAATTCCACCTCAGTGACATTCAGTTTTTCATATGAGGCCTTGTTCCTTTGTTGAATGTCAGCCAGAACTTCCTAGCATTCCAGTGCCACCCCAAAAGCTCTGGCATTCTGGCTCACCAGGGTCGTAGTCCACTGCATCACAGGTAACCACGTAATCCTGCTACCTTTCAGTCCAAAATTTATTAAAGGCCTCGGTGGTACCTCGAACCTGGGCCAACAGCATCTCAATCATAGTTGAAGCAATCTTACTATTACGACCGCCCAGAAAGTTTCCACACTTTCCTGGTGTCCTCTCCACAATTCTTTGAGGAGCCTCTGTGGCCATTGATGTAGTATCTTCAATGTCATCACTGACCTCCCGAAGCTGCTCTTCGACTGCAGCATCAATAAAAGCCTCCAGCAGTTTAGGCTGTTTGGGATCCACATTCTCCTCGTAAGACACAATTGTTCCAAATCTACTTGAACACCCCCCAACAGGTGTCAATTTTCTCATCTTTGAGGACTCTTCAACTATCCCCTTGCCCTTGTCAGTTGTGCATTGGTTTCCTTGGGAAACCTCCCTCCCTGCATCTTTCATGAAAGAATCCCTACCAAGGCATTTTGGCCTCTGCTTAACCCCTGAGGAAGATTTTCGGGAGATATCCTTAAGAATCGTAGCCATATCAGGTTTGGGATACTCCTGTTTGGGGGCCATTCACTCAAGTATTGTGAAGCGTTCCTAAGATTCAATCACGAATGAGAACGGGATGTTCGAAAATTCGCTGTTGAAAAGATTTCAGAAGATGGTAAAATCTGTAGCAAGTAAAGTGTCGAAATGCTGAGAATATAAGTTTTATACGAGAAACATGATGAGTCTCAGCCGTCGGATCAAAGCCTTGATGATCAGAGACGTCCAAATCTCTGTACAATCTGGGTCGTAAAATCCAAACGATTTTCCTTGGCAACACCCCAGATTTGCGTGTGTGTCCTACGACAGGATGTCATCATGTGGATGGATTTTGGGAGTCACAAGCGAATAAATGCCCATCATTGTGCATTTAATTCAATACGGATGTGCGTGTATTAGGAGTTGGTTTAGTACAGCTATCTCTAGGGAAACGAGAAACCATCCAAGGCTCACGGCCTCGGCAGGTTTGGAAATGAATCAGCCTTTACTTCATGGAGGCCAATCGCATCTACTAACCTTACGCAGTTAAACTATCCCATCCATTCCTAACAGTCCAATACACTACTCAAATTTCATGCATAGCATGAATGTCATAGCCAAAATCCTAAGTGAGTTGGGACATTACATATCACCATTTCAAAAAGCTTCTTGAAATGGTACTTTGGCTCTGATAAAAGCGACTTCCGCACAGGTAAACCTTCATACCAAAGAAAATTCGTGAATCCACAAGGATCTCAGCCCCTACCAATGTCTAAGTGATTGTGAGATGAACCAAGGAAGGTTGGACGAAACAAAGGCAGCGCTTGCACAGTCAACCGGATCGATGTACATCCTAACTAACACTAATCTCCAAGTTAAACCTTTAGTACTTCGTCACAGGAATATGTGATTTTTTTGCTCAAAAATAGTAAAATGTTAGTTATTGACAAGCAACAACGACGGATAAACTTGTAAACATAAAACATCCTTGTAAGAGTCATACGATGTTAATAGTCTTTACGGGGTTTAACTTCCTCAACAGCCTCGAAGGGGGACTGAGAGGGCTCAAAAGGCATTATGGCCCAAGCCTCGACGGGGTTAACCTCCTCAACAGCCTCTGACACGGCTTTCGCCTCCGCAGGAGTTCGAGGTTCCCCCTTTTCCTCTTCGTCCTCCAAGAATTCAGCCCGAAGGTCGAAAGTCTGAACCCCCTGGCCATGACTCTCCAGCCATTCGATCACCTCATTGTAGGCATACCTTTGCCAATAAGTGTCGAACCGCTGATAGTGTTCAGTAAGGTGGAAGTTGGCTAAGAAGTTACGTTCAGCATTTGTACTGGCAAGCTCAGCGTCGCTGCGAATAGTCTTTACCTCTTCGGTAAGGTCGGTTACTTGGGAGGTTAGTTCCTCCATTTTTCGTTTCAGCTCCACATTTTCTTGGTTGGCCTTCTTAAGAGCTTCAGCAGCAAGTTCATGATGGGCGTTAGAGGTCTCCACCCACTTCGTCAAGGCAGCCACTTCACTCTGAGATTCATGAACTTCTTTTTTCAAGGATTCATTTTTTGCCAAAGCAGAAGCAAGCTTGGCAAATCCTTCAGCCTCTCTCTCCTTAAGGGCTTCAGCCTCCATCTTAGCCTTAGTAGCCAACTCTTTGGCTTGCAAAACTCTCTCCACAAACTCTTTATTTTTCCTCTAAAGCATCTTGAAAAGAGCCTCAGTCTCAATGGCCATACCAAACGACCTAGTGGCCCGAGCCACCATAGTGGATACGACGTCCACGGCATCGCTCGTTTCAACAAAGTTCTTCCATTTGTCGGTCCAAAACATGTGGAAAGTTGTCATGGCAGTTTGGGTTTCAGGAGGCACCGGAGCAAGCACCTGAGGCTCAAGTTCGGCAGACGACCTGGACATTAGCCCCTTTTCGAAGTTAGTAGAGCCACTGGAGGCCTTCTGTCCCCCACTGGTAGCAGTGATTGAGGCCGCCAATAACTTCTCCCCAACAGAAGCCCCTGGGCGAGGCGGAAGGATGTCGGAAGAAATACCCACCCCGACAGCCTTTTTTCTTTTATCTGCTTGGGAAGGCCCACCCTTATTTTTAGATGCAGCTTCCTTGCTGACCCTCTCAATCTTCTTCTTTATCTGCCTCTCCCCAGCAGATGTGTCTTTCACTCCCTTTCTGCAAGAAGTCGAAGTGGCAACCAATATCGTAGCCATATCCGGGGTGGGGAGTTTCCTCTTGTCAAAATTTTATACAGAAGGCAAAAGCCAAAGTCAAAAGTGTGAAATAACATGCAAGCATGCACTATATTGGAGATATCGAAGAGAATCTCCTACCTCTAAAGGCCATTAAGCTTAAATTTTCGTAGAATCGTTGGGGAATGATTAAGTTGTCGAAATGTCGAACTAAAGAAGGAAGTCTATATATATCTGATAATACCTCCCAGTGACCCTTATCAGCTCGAAACGTTTAACAACTTCTGAAAAATGACAAAAATTAAGTCAGTTAAAGGGAATTGTCCGATAATGGTAGGAAAAAGCTATAAAATGGCATTCAATGGGTTCGAAGTAGGAGGTTGGAACTTTTGACGATAGGGACAGTATCACCCTCACACTCTTGCCACTTCCCTCGAACCCAGAACCAGGTCTCTTTCCACCATTTGATGGAGGAAGAAAGACCTGTCACTAAGGAAGTGTCCCCCCAGGGACACATGGAGTACCAACCCTTGGAGCCCCCTTTGCCTAGAGACCTAGGTTGGAAAACGGTCTGAAAAACATAAAGGAGCATATCCTCGCCTAAGGAGGTCTGCTTCCAAAGGATGTATGACCCAACCAATTGAGCTCAGGCATTCAGAGAAAGTTGGGTAGGGGCCAGTCTATATAACCTAAGGACGGCTCGGAAGAAAGGATGGATCAGAAGACGAAGTCCTGATTTTAGCATGAATTCACTAACGACAACACATCCCTGCCTCGGATAGTAGGGTCGTTCATTTGGGGAAGGGGATAAAAGCTTGTTATTATAGGAAATCCTATATTTCACCTTTAGTTCAGCTAGTTTGGTCGAAGTAGCATTCGAAGGAACTTTGGCTGCCCCCCAAGTCATCCTGTCATCCTCACTTTCGGACCCTCCATCAGATGTAGTTACACCCCTACCAGTTTCAACAGCCCTAGCAAGCTCGACTGAAGAAGTAACCCGGATCCCCATCTCACTCGCTAGCCTGTACACCCCCGCACTACCCTCAGATGAAAAAGAAGAAGAAGAAGAAACCATTAATAAGAAAAATGGAATCTCACAGCACTTACAGGATTTCCTAGAAAATGGGAGGTGACGAACACGAATATATAGACTTCAGTAAATCTCCCGAAAGTTTGGGAGTAACTCCGACGAACAAGTAGAAGGGCGCAAGAAACTCAAGTACAAGGATTGTCGAAGAAGACGAAGGCTTATAAGTATGAATTCATATGAAAGAAAGGAAAATAATTCTTCTCAAAGGAAATTTCCTTTTATAAGCGTAAAGATTCAAACATAGCCGTTGGATTGGAATCGAATCTATCTAGCCGTGCTTTTAAAGATTAAGATTAGAGCCACCTATTTCCCTAGACGTTTCCAATTCAAGGGTCTAGATTAAGGCGTCGATGCACGTGCTTTATCGTATCTGGAAAAGAAAGGAGAAAGAGAAGAGACGCCATGATTACGCATTAAATACGACGACAGTAGCGTGTATCGAGAATTGCACCATCATGATTGTTCTACCTTGGGAAGGGCCAACATCATCAAATCATTGAAGCACCATATTTAAGAATTCTTCGTATTTCGCAAAGATGGTATAAAATAATGATAATGAATTCCTCGAAAATTCCAAGCCGAGGCTGCTCTATCAAAACGCTTCCAACTTCGGTTATGAACTTCGACTACGTCGCTCACCCTAAACATGGGGAACAAAACCTCATAAAAAAAATGAACCAGACGATTGGCATCTGGAATGCACAAGGACCCTCAAAAAGTGAGTCACCTCAGAAGGATAGAACCGATTCCTCTCAAAATATCACCTGGTACCAGAAAGTCCATGCATTACATGAGTAATGATGCATAGACTTGGGGGACTATTGTTACCCCCCAAAATTAGAAGCTCCAAATTGGCACTCCACATGGGCTGCCACGTAAACAACATATCCACGTAGGCAGCCACAAAAATCAGAGCCAAGATAGACCGACGTCCCTTCAATCCTAATCCCGGAAGTCTACGTAAAGCGCACTCAGGTAAGAACAGAGGCTCCTTATATACGAAGCACCGAAGCTCCTAGCTTACGTAGAGGCTTAACAAAAACATCCGAGACCCTCTACCACCAGAAAATCTTTAATAAAAACCGACCCTGATCCAGCAGAATCCGATGATTCCCATCATTGAAGATCTGGAGTTCCTTTAGAAGTGATTGACGAGACATGTACTAAATCTCTATTGGAGTGTCAGGCTATATTGAGTAGGGCAGCTAACCCTTTGTCAAACATTAATTGTAACGAGTGGACAGTGACGTGAAGGGTGAACCTATGAGATATAGCCACGTGGAGGTAAGTTGAATCCAACGATCACCACGTCGGCTAAATTAGTATAAATAACACTTCTTTGCACATTGTAGAGGGAGGGATTTTTGGGGTTTTGGTGGACATACTAGTTTCTTGATACATGATATAAACACAATAGAAAAAGATCAAAATCCTAATACCAATTTGTTATCATTTGCTACTTGATACCTTTTCTTTCACATATTCTACGAGTAAGAAAGGGATCCGTGATGAGATATTCGTTGATAGAGCGAATATCACCGTTCTAATATCACCATGATCTGAACATTATTGTCTCTTGTCAGAAAGTGCCTCCCGCGTCCATTCCAATCGAACTGTCAATTTCATTCCGGTAGTAACGCGTCGGATCCGTACTTGACGTGGTAAGAGTGGGCCCGCATCTATTGAGTTCATTTTTTTGGGTCAACAATATAATAAGATTATTTATGAAAAATAATGTTCAGAATCAAGTCTCATACCAAGGTAGAGAACATAAAAAGGGACGCGCTATTTCACTTCTGCTTAATCTAATTTTATTTGTTTCTATTATTTTTTTATTTTTTTTTTGTGTGTAAAATAAATGTTTACAACGTGACATTTGAAGACGACGACGTAACACTTTAGTCTTTTTACTTCAAGAAATTTCTTACTTTGAATATAAATTAAAGTATAAACTGACAAGATATCAACTTCAAATCTCTAATATAAACTCAATTAGAATTAAAAGAATTTAATTTCTATAGTAAAAAGTCAACTTTTTTGACTCGTTAAAACATGATTATACACAAATCTTCCCAATTTAATGCATCTTTCAAGTATGGACTTTGTCAATTTCTACCTTATTAGTTCTTTTCAAATTTTAAAAATTACTATTATTCACAAACTCATTCTTATGGAATGAGGGTTGGATTAGACATGTATATACTGTTGGGAAAAATATTAATCCGTCATGTAGACCGACATATGTAGTTAATTGTGTATAAAATGCTATCTTAAATTTAAATCCAAAACTAAAGTTATCTAACAAGAAATTAAGTAATTGAGCTGTGAGTATTTAAATAAAGTGTGGGGGCTTGATTAAATGTGTAAAGATTGAATCCGTTTGGATTGTATTTGACTATAGATCGAATATATATGAAAAATGTATGTAGGGTTATGGTCACCAATTCATATGTAATTTCTCATTCTTTGAGCCATCCTATCAATATAAGAATACAAAGAGAACATATTGAAGAGAAGATCCAAAACCTGCATAAATAAATTCAAGAATCAAGAAGAAGGATTAAAGAATTCAAGAATTCGTAATCAATAATCAAGAAAAAGGAAGGCAATCAAGACTAAAGAACAAAAAATCAAGATTCAAAGGGATTGCAAGCTCAAGCTTCAAGATTCAAATCAATGGATTAAGGTATGTTCCACATTAACTAATTTTTTCGTTGATTTGATATGGAAATCTTGACAATTCATGAATGTTTTATAACGTTCAAGTTGCATAAAATTCAACATATACAACCTAGACAACTCAAATCATTACCGCGCAATTCATATATACTTCCATTTCAATTTTCGAAATCGTACATTTAAATACAGATACCGACATAAGATATTTATATTTAATAATTAACACATTTTTAGTTTTTGATCTTTATTGGTAAAATCTTTTAGATCCGAGATTAAATAATTTTGAGTTACACTTTATATAAATGTAAAACATTTCCTCAAAGGGACACGACCATGAGCTCTAAGAAAAGTAATCGGGCGTTATTGTAATGGTCTGTGAGTCTACGTGGACAGTTATTTGTCAGATAGTCCAATTAAACCTTATTATTAAGTGAAAAGTAAGGAAAATGGAGTGAAGTATTTGTTGGAAAAAATATTAATTTGTCGTGAGCAGACATATATAATTAATTGTTTATATAAGGCCAGTGGAAATTACACTATTTCAAACATTTCAAATTCACAGTTAGTAATGGCAAAAAAATTTGCCTCCCTCCGCCCCGCCCCGTGAAAAATAAAAAAAAATAATTAACTACAAATTAAAAAAAATTAGTTAATTGAAAATTTTTGAAAAATAAAAAATAAAAAATTAAACGAAACAGGAAACGGGGCAAGTCCGCGCCCGAGCCCATCCCGCCCCGTCTAAGGTGGGTCGGGGCACGGGGCATGGTGAGAGAGTGGTGGGGCGGGAATGGGGTGCCCCGTCCCAGACCTGTCCCGTTGCCATCTCTATTCACAGTTCAAAAATCAAGTGAGAAGGTTTTATAACCAAAAATCAAGTATTGAACTAATAATTAAATATTAATTATAGATAATAATTAAACATTATGTATAGTAAATACATAAAGCGCGTTTCCTTAAATATCATAATTCAAATCACCCATTATCTTAACTTCTATTATTATTCAAATTCTTCTCTCTCAAACCCCTTCCCCACGACTCCACACGACATCATCGTTCAATTGTTTCATATTCTTACCATTTCATCTATATTTTGTACTTCTCATCTTTATATTATCAACACCACATCTTCCATTCATCATCTCATCCATTATTTTGTAAAAATCAAAGATCTCGAATTTGAAGTGAAATTATAAAAGCAAAGAGTGCAAAATAGGTAATCAGCATCGAAGATACTCCACAAAGAAGAAGTAAAATGAAGACTAGGGAGAGTCCCAAACAAACCCTATCGAAAACCAAAGGTTGTCTGTGACCGTGTTCTAAACATAAAGAGTCCATATGTGATCATGATATCCGAATGTGATCAAAGTTTTGGCTTGAATGCATAACATTATCTATGTCTGTGACCCATGACCTGATTTTAATTTTATGAATGATATGTGTTCTAAACATAATCCATACTATTTGAAACTTTGGGTCCATTTTTAAATTTTATGAATGATGTGTTTTAAACATAAAGAGTCCATATGTGACCATGATATCCGAATGTGACTAAGGTTTTTATGAATATGTGACTTAAATGCATAATATTATCTATGTCTTGACCTTATTCTTGTGATTATATACCAATATGTGTGCGTGTGACTTGATTTAGTTTGTGTTATTTCAATGAATGTTTCAACGACAAGAATATGATATATCTATGATCTTGCTGTATTTTCAGTTGATTTCATATTATTGGGTGTTATTCTCTCAGTGATTTTAGCTTAATGGGACCTAACTAGAGCATCTATTGTAGCTGTAACCATATCTTCCATAACATCTACATTTGACTGTAGGTTTTCCTTCTTCGGATGAGGTCTTCCTCTTCTTAGTAGGTCTTCTAGAACTCCTCTTCTGATTACGAGCTAACATAATTTTGTCTTGTACTTCTTTAGGCATTGTCCATTCAGTCGAATTTTGAACATGATATATAGAATCTTGGTACGCATTCACGTATACGTGTCTTGTGGAATAATAAGTACATTAAGCATATGGATCCCTCTTTTTATTTGCAATTACAGAAAATGCGTGCGGACACAATAACAAATCAACTTGTAGCATCATACACGTGCATTTACATTGCTCAAAGTATATATTAGGTCAAATAAAATATCAAGTCACAATCATGACATACATATCAGATATATATATTTTGTCACAAGTATACATTTTAGGTCACATGCATATATGTTCAGGTCATTTACATAAATGTCAGTTATCAAAATAATAAAGTTACCCTCAAAGCTAAACTCATTTTTCTCATCTCTTTCTCGTACTTGCTTGACAACTTCATGAAAGTTCCATGCTAGTCGTTTCCATGTTTACAAAACCAAGATTGTATAGTTTGCCACAATGATTCTAGCAAGGATACATCAGGGTAATTCTTGACTGCATTTGTGACTGTGTTGACTGGTTTTACGACATTTGATGTCATTACAGAATATCTATTTACTAGCACGTGGAATCGTGACCACTTTTCAGGTCTAACATCAGCCTACAAACATATATCATATTGATAAATACCATATAACTGGCATGTGACCATTTTTATGTATGTGAAAATGTAATCAAATGTAATACACTACCAGGTAATTTCTAATCTTCTCATTGATTATGTCCAGTCGTCGTATGTTATATTGAAATTCTTCAAATGTGTAAGCACGGATAATCGAATTAAAAGCTTGTGTAATTTTTTGACCCGATTGCCCATAATTAATATCAAGTTTTGCAACAAATGATATATCATGACAGGTCCCCGGATACACATGTTCTATTGCATTTTTTTTATAGTGGTGTAACGATTCTATATAAAATACAATCCTTCTCTATACCCATATGCCTCTTTCAGTTTTTGAAAAATCATGTCCAAGATCTATCGTTCTCATTATCTCCAATTCTAAAAGCAAGGATGAATATGATGTTATTTGCATCATGTGTACATGATGTGAAAAGCATACCACCATACTGACCATTCAAATAAGTACCATCAACAACAACTATAGGCCTACAATGTTTTCATCCTCGTATTGATGCATCAAATGTCATAAAGAAAAATTTGAACCTATTATGACGATCAACCTCCAATACTATGATTATACCAGGATTGTTTTATCGAAGCATGCAGAAGAAGCTTGGTATCTTACCGAATGAATCGGTTGGATCACTTCTAATCATTTTCAACATTTGCTTGCAAGATCTCCAAGCCTTCAAATAATTCAAACAAACCTCATAAGTATGCAACATATCACTACATATATCCTTTAGAGTATACATGGGGACGATGCGTACTTGAGGCTAGATGACACAACTGTAGTTGATACTTGCATATGTGACCCCAATACTATATTTGAAGCATGTGTAACCACCATTCTTCCTGATCTTAAACAGATCCATTTGATCCCATTTTGACGATCTGTATATTTAACTATATTCATCATGTGAATACCTTACAACACATTCTTTCTTGTTGGACCATACAACCATAAACTCAAACATGTTTTGTATGACAAAAAAGGACAAGCTATATTTCAAAATATTTTTATCATGGTAGACCCTTCTTTCTTCTACCTCTCTAGCATCTGCGATAGATACAACTATAACTTCGGTCTCATACGTGTGACCTTTTTTTTTTTTTTTTTTTATACTGATGCTTCACATATGTCAAATGATATGTCCTGCAATGTACACGGCTCACCACTAGAATCTACATTAACTGACATTGTGATAAATGGTTAATCAATTTTTGCATCAGTTGCATCAATGATTAATGGGTATTTAGCATATTCACGATCCATATCCTTCAACAGATGTACGATAGCACATTACTATCATTTTTTTATCCTAATCAGAGGCAAATCATCATTCAATACATACTTCAATGAGACTGTTACCTTCGTAGGATCCAAACCAAACTCTTTCATAACTATGTCTACAAGGTTTATATAATTGCAATTACGATCTACCAATGCCAACGATAATGGAGATCCATTGAACAAACATATGTGAATTTACACCATTTCTGGAGATTAATATTAATATCAATATGGCCTCGTGATGAAAATAATACAATTCACGAAGTTAATACAGGAATGACAATAATAAAATTTGGTTTGTTGTTGAAAATTTGTTTATGAGCATTTCCTCTATTTAGTTTTTGATTGTGAACTTATCTCTTGATTTCATGGTTGTCAAAGAACTAGAAAATTAAGAGTGTTTGACAAACTTACACCATCTATTTTAAGTAAAATATGTCCAGGTAACACACAAGTAATCCAAGAGGAGTGTGTTAGTCGTGCAATATATTAGCAATCACACTTTAGGAAGTTGTCAAGTGTTCAATGAGATTTTATAGGTATCAATATGTCCATCCAACAAGTCGAAAAAAATTAGGTCAAAAAGAACGAAAAAACTAATCTTGTTTTACCAAACCATCATATTGGTGGTATATTTCTTATTAAGAAAATAATATAAAAATATAGACTTTGGAGGGGAGATATTGACATAACCTCCCGCTAACAAAATATAGTCGAGAAACTAGACCACTCAAGAAGATTAGAAGCTAAAAAAAAAAGAGAGAGAGGGGTTCATTAGTCCTTTTTCATGCTTTGTATCACCATTCACCCAATTATAAATTTTGTAATCTCTTCATCACTATCTTTGTTGTAATCTACGGAGCACGAAAGGGTAATTCCAAAACTTCTATTCAAAATGTCAAACACCTCATCAATATCTTCATTTTCATGTCCAAGAGCATTTCAGCATAATGAACGTACGTCTTGTGCAAATGAAACAAAATTGATTACATATGTCCTAAATATAGACGTTTGCTCCACCTAAATGAACACGAGAATCATTTTTGTGATGTGCCAAAATAATATCAAACCCATTTTGCTTATGGTTTCCTCAATACGATCTATAAATGGATTACTAACTATTGATTAACTGTTTTCCTTATTTATTAAGTTCCGTTTGGTATAAATAAAAATTCTGAATTCAATATAAGTCAATGTCAACAATTAATTTTAACAATATATTTTTTGGGATCCATAATTTTTAATTATACATTTCATCTACATTTTATCAAAATATACTAAAAAATTGATTTGAATTCCCACCAAATATGGGCTAAAATAGAAACCTCCATTTCATTGTACCGTTGGAACATGTTGACTTACTGGAAACAAACAAAACATCAACGTGCCGAAATTTAGTGCTGACATCGACACAAGAACTACTTTTTTATATTAGGTGGAAAGGAATTATTTTGGTTTCACATCATATGTGTAACACTTGATTTGGAGAAAGAATACATGTCACATATGTACACGTTCAGCATTGCAAGCCTAATTAAAACGAACGGCCAACAAATTTGAAATAGACAAATTGCATTAATTATTCGTTCACATTAGGGGCGGACCCAGAAATAATGTTGAGTGAGGGCGGAGCCAGCCCGTCGAAGTAGAGGGGTCTAAAGTTGAAGGGGTGGGGGGCTACGGGGGCAGCGCCCCCGAAAATTTTTTTTTTTAGAGTTGTTAGAATAATTTATATTTAGTTGCATTTTCCCAACTAGTTCATGCTATATAGGCCATGAACGAAGCCTCTCACCCTACTTTAAACCCACAAATATATTCACACCATGCAACAGTTTTTGCAATCA
>CAIGRS010056510.1:0-10893 GCA_903798395.1 Fraxinus floribunda | reverse complement strand
GGAGAAGTGGACTCTAAATGAGCCCTTTTCACGCTATGTCAAGAAGAAGAAATGCTGAAATAAGAAAGGACTGAAAGTGCTCACTGGTTAGTACCTCTAAGGACAAGTTTAAGAAAAGAAAGAATAAGGAAGCTGTACCTGTTCTGCTCAAAAGAAGCAGCAAAAGCCTAAAGAGAATGAATCATTTGGTTGTTACTTTTGTGGAATCTCGGACACTTGAAAATGAATTGTACCAAATATCACGCTTGACGTATAAAGAAAGGTATATTTCTCACTTTGATTTGTTCTGATGTTAATTTAGTTTCAGTAACTAGACATACTTGGTGGATTGATTTTGGTGCCACTANATTGTACCAAATATCACGCTTGACGTATAAAGAAAGGTATATTTCTCACTTTGATTTGTTCTGATGTTAATTTAGTTTCAGTAACTAGACATACTTGTTGGATTGATTTTGGTGCCACTACTCATATAAATGGTTGCCTAAATAGCTAAAAGGTAAATGGTGCTGAGAGATTCATCTATGCGGGATGCCAAATCAGTTGAAGTAGAGGCTATAGAGAATTTAAGCTTATTATTAAAGACCGGTTTTTATTTGGATTTGAAAGACTTGTGGTACCTCTTTTAGATGAAATTTGATTTCTATTTTTGTTTTGGACAAATTTGCTTATTCTTGTTCATTTGAAAATAATAAATTTAGTCTTTTTCTTGATTCAAATCTTGTGGGTACTAGTTCTTTATCTGGATATGATCGTAAAGTCCCAAAAATAATAATAATAATAATAATAGAGTAGAATTAATTATTTTGTGTTATATTTTTTATATTTTAAAAAAGTGGGGGACTAAACTGAAACATTTATTAAATTCAATTTTATTTGGGTCAAATATTTAAATATTGATAACGTAATGATAAATATATCAATATTAGGCTACAGATAGCTCGTAATTAATTATGTATAATAGACTTGAGAAGAAGTCGATTTGAATAAGTCAGTACCAAGATATTTCAGTTTGAAGAAGTTGATGAAAAACTAGTTTTGCAATTTTATTGAAACCTTGAATGAAAATGTACTTTGCAAAGTGTAATGTGTATGGAGTGTTTTATTTTGATTTTGAATTATATGGGTTAGTAGACACGTGTAGGTTAAATGGTAGATAAGGTAGTTTTTGTTTTAAAATGATTGATTTGCTTTGAATTTGGGATATTACAGATATGACATGTTGATTAGATAGGGAAGAAGTAATTGTTGATTGCATAGAATATTGTGATTGAAACTTTTATCTAGGTAAAAACACGGCATTGACAACTTTTACGCCTACAATAATTCATTATTCCCTTTCAACTCTAAATACCATACAAAAGTTCTTACTATTTACCCTGAAAAAATAAATAAAATATAGATACACATATCTGGTGGTAGCAACAACACATGCAGAAAATAAAGTTTGGAACGTGATTTTAGATTCTGCTTTTCAAAAACTTTTTTATCTAACATGGTAGGATTACGAGGTGTAAGTGGTTTATCCCGTTAAATTTATTTTTCATGTTGATTAATATTATTCTAATGAAAGCAACGATATGATATATTATGTTATGATATGTAATGGCCACCCTACACCAAAATTATGATATATTTGAGCTCTTACCGATTTCTAAGGATATGATATGATGGTATGATATTTTTGACACGTGATTTAATATTTTTATTCAGGATTGCACCATTAATTCATGTCCTATTGAGTATTCCATATACTCACCCATTTCTCTCCTACCTCACAGGTTAGAACTGGTCTTTGGTTAGCGGGTGATGAGTAGCAGTCGTGGTGCTAGGATTTATGGAACTCAATAAAAAATAATTCGGTGTAACAAAGCATTTTTTTTAATTTCAGCAATTTCTTAGTTTGTTTTGTATGGATTTTTATTTAGAAATTTAAGACGGGCTTTATTGGGTTATAAATTTAAAACTGTGTTATTCTTTATTAGTGGAATTAACATTTTATTATTTATTTAATAAATGCGATATGCATGGTTTTTAATATTTTTTTGGTTATGTGTTTTTATAAATTAAATTGTGCCCGTTAATTTCATATATTTACGTTGTTAAAGTAAATAATTTTGGATTGTTATAGCAATATTGGGCTCGTTGGATAGCTCATAATTAATTATGCATAATAGGCTCGAGAAAAAGTCGGTTCAAAAGTTTGAAGAAGTTGATGGAAAAACTAGTTTTGCAATTTAATTGAAACCTTGAATTTTGCCACGTGTAATGTGTATGGAGTGTTTTATTTTGATTTTGAATTGTATGGGTTAGTAGACACATGTAGGTTAAATGGTAGATAAAGTAGTTTTTTGTTTTAAAATAATTTATTAGCTTTGATGTTGGGATATGATAGAGACATGTTGATTAGATAGGGAAGAAGGAATTGTTGATTGTATAGAAAATTGTGATTGAGACTTTCATTTAGGTAAAAACACAACAATTGACAATTTTTACACCTACAATAATTCATTTTTCCCTTTCAACTCTAAATACCATACAAAACCCTAAATAAATAAATAAAATATAGATACAAATATCTGGCAGTAGCAGCAACACAGCAGAAAATAAAGTTTGGAATGTGATTTTGTATACTACTTTTTGAAAACTGTTTTATTTAACAAGGTAGGATTACGAGGTGTAAGTGGTTTATCCCGTTTAATTTATTTTTATGTTGATAAATATTATGCTAATGAAAGCTACGATATGATATGTTATGTTATGATATGTAATGGTCATCCAGTACCAAATATATAATATATTTGAGTTTTTACCAATTTCTAAAGATATGATATAACGGTATGATATTTTTGAGACTTGATTTAATATTTTTATTTAGGATTACACAATTAATTCGTGTCCTATTGAGTATTTTTATATACACCCATTTTTCTCCCACCTCACAGGTTAGAATGGGTCGTTGGTTGGCGGGCGTGTGTTATATTCCCATATAATTTTTATATTTATTTAAAATATAAATTAGGCATGTGTGTATTTTTTTTTTTAATAACTGGTATTTTATTTTCAATAAAAAAACTTTGATATTTTGTAATAATTAGTCATGGATGAAGGTTGATAAATCTTCTAGAATATTTCTTCAATTGTTGTACCTTGAATGACCCATATATATATGTGTGTGCGTGTGCGTGTGCGTGTGTGTGTGTGTGTCTATATATATGTGTGTGTGTGTGTGTGTGTGTGTTCTCATTCTCAACTGCCTGCAGGTCCTGTGCAGTTGTAGTCTTGAAGTACAGCAATGACTTAACCATGTTTTTTGAGAAAGGATAAAATTTCATCTGAAACTTGTTGAGGCTTCTCTTGTTGTATGAAGTGATGACCATCAATAATGACAACTTCATGGTTGGGAACTAAATTCTTGAATATATTTCCCTCTATGTATTCCCTTGTTCCCCCTGAATCAAATCCGATATCCTTGTCACCGACTATTAGTTTAGCCGGAACTGATATCTTTGACCCTTGCCATGGTGCTAGAAGCTCCCAGTTGCTGTCATCAGATTTAAACACAAATACCAGTCATTAATTGAACAAGACGGCCAGCAAATGAGTATATGTGTCAGTATCTTTTGAATTTCTGTTTTGTGCAAAGCAAATTTTTGATGGGATGGGAGAGCGGCAATCCATAGAAGTTTGACAAAGTCTAAGAATACGCAGATAGTTAATATGTTCCACCTATTCAACGGGGCTCTAATATCAGCTTGTGAGCCGTGGATGCCGCAGGCAGCCATCAGTGATCTAATAGCTTCTATCTGATGGGATCGGTTAATGGATTTCCCTTCATTTCTCTCCACCTAAAGGGATACAGGTGCTGGTAAGCTGATGCTCTGGCTATAGTATACCAATGAAGCAGCTAGAGAAGTGTTTTGAGGAAAGACGGTATCCATTGCCAAGGAGATGAAAAATGGTATTATCTATAAACAATAGACACTAACTTGAGATTAAAAGCTAACTGACCTAATGATCATAGGCAAAAAATATTCGGGCAGGTACTGAGTGTAACGAAATCCAATTGAATTCCTGATTTCTTGGGACCGTAAATTATTGCCAATTTATTTTTGAAGTCTGACAAAGTGCACTTACAGGTCCATAGCTCGGTAGTAGTTGAAAGCTCCTGTGAATCCAGTCTCCTGGAACTTGTCAGCAAATACTTGTAGTTCTTCTTCTGTAATCCAGGATGGCAAGAATGAAGGGGTTCTTAAATAGTCAATTATCTCCATTCCAGGTGGTGATATTAACAGATCAGTCTGCGTCATGAGAAGGAACTTCTTCATCACCGAGAGATAATCGTACCTGGAGAATGACCTCTCTGCTCTCCCTGGTTCCTACTCCGACCCAAACCAGTACATAATTTCGTAAGTAATAGTCCAACGCAAAACAGAGAGATGGGGAAGAGAGTACCTGAAATTGACAAATGTAGAAGTCATTTCCAAACATTTGCTCAAAGGATTCGAGATATTTGACATTGGGAAATCTGGGTGAAATTGGAACAGAAAGAGCTATGACTGCCCTAACTCTATCTGGCCTCAACAGGCTGAGGTACCAAGCAGCCAGTGCTCCCCAGTCGATTCCCACCACGAAAGCCTATACATTATACGTAACATAGCCCACAGTCAAATCCACAGAAAGAAATAGAGTCGGACAACGTAGAGAAATAAATGGATAGGGAGAGAGAGAGACCTGTTGTGCGCCAAAGTGATCAAGCAGGCCAATTAGATCGCCAACTACGTGGAAGAAAGTGTAAGAAGAGGGGGTGAGAGGTGAATCAGAGTCTCCATATCCTCTCAAGTCAGGTGCAACCACGTGGTAGCCATGGTTGGCCAAGAAGGTAATCTGATGGCGCCAAGTATACCAGATTTCTGGGAAGCCATGAAGCAGCAAAACAAGCTGTCCAGTCCCTTTTTCAGCAACGTGGATCCATATACCATTCGTTTTGATTCTTTGGTGATTCACATCCAACATCATCTCCATCATGAGATTCTTGAACTAACAGATTTATCACTAAGTGGGGATGCTCCTCCAGCACGAGCAAACCCTTTCGAAATTGGTTAAGAATGGGCACCACTATACCAGCCAGGTTTTATTGATCATGTCCTCTTTCCACCAGCTTGACCTTGTCTTGGCGGCGTTGCAAGCAGGAGAGAGAGAGAGAGAGAAGGCAGTGTCATATCTTCTTCAATCTTGACCGGCAGAAGTCAATGGTAGATGAAGCCCAGTTTCATCCACCTTAAAATTATTTCACTTTTTCCTTTATTTTTAGGGTAAATCCCCTTCACAGGGGTTTTGTCAGGCCTCCCACCAATAGGGACGCCTAGGTTTGACCCGGGCATAAAACCCCCATAAAGGAAGCAAGTTTCTTATTTTTATTAATCACATAGCCTCAAATAAAATAATATTATACGTAAATTTAAAATTTTTTCTTCTTTTTTAATCACACATTCTTAAATAAAAAAAAAACTTCAAAAAGTAAAATCTCAAATAATGAGGGATCAAACGAGATGAAATTAATCTGTGTTATTCTTATCATTATTCAATGAAAATAAATTTTAGAATAGTGAATTTTGCTTCGCCTGGTCGTTGGTTCGTCTTCTTCCTCCTTTTCTTTATTTATTTATTTTTTTTTTGTTTTGAAATTGGGTCTTTGTTGGACGGCTCGTTTCTCTCTCTGTCTTCATTATTTTTTTCTTTAGTATTTTGGATTGTATTCAATTACGTTTTCATATATATATATATATATATATATATATGTAATTTTTACGTTTTAGTACATTTACATATATATCAAAATAATTTTTAATATTATTTAATTAAATTATTATAAACAACATCGTTCTTAAAATCGCTGATTGTCAACGATCATTTGTCAACGTCCATCCATGCCGAAAGTCAATGTTGGGTTCACCACTGAGTATCAAACTAAAAATTTAGCAAGCAATGATCTTATTAAACAGATAGAAACCAAGAAATATATATACATACCAATTAAAGCATATAATTTTGCAATTGACACCAACTTCACATAAACACTTTCCGTGTATTGCACTTCACATAGAGAACAAAAGGCATCATCCATTGACGCTTAATGGTGAACCTCCATTGTTAAACTTTATCGTCATGACTCATGACTAGTTGAAATTCAGAGAAAGATGACATTTAACTGATAGCTGAATAAATGGAGCAAAAGATGAAAACTCAATTGATAATTTACAAGGTTACAAGGCCAGCAATATATACAAGATATTGAAGTAGGGAGCAAGTAAAGAGTAGCAATTACACGTGAAGAATCAATATAATTACAGCAATCTTTGTGGTCCCAAAACTGCACAATCAGCTTGTACATGTCCCAACCGAATTAAGCTTCAAACGTCTATGAAAAATGATTGATGATC
Organism: Fraxinus floribunda; assembly: GCA_903798395.1. Classification (NCBI taxonomy): domain Eukaryota; kingdom Viridiplantae; phylum Streptophyta; class Magnoliopsida; order Lamiales; family Oleaceae; genus Fraxinus; species Fraxinus floribunda. The sequence continues at coordinate 4,450 of CAIGRS010056510.1, read as the reverse complement.
ACTTAAGCTAATGGCCTCTTGTGATGAATTTTAATATCCTTCTTCAAGATGGAGTTTTATCAACTAACTCCAAGCTTGTCTTTAAGAAACAAGAACCTGGAATGAGATAAAGGTTTTGTTAGCAAGTCTGCAGTCTGATCAGATGAAGGAATGTATTGGATCTTCAATTTGCCTTCAAGGACTTTATCTCTCACAAAGTGTATATCAAGTTCAATGTGCTTAGTTCGAGCATGGCAAACTGGGTTGAAAGCTAGAGCACTAGCACTTAGAATATCACACCATAGAATTGGGGATGAAGTATGCTTCAATTTGATTTCCTTAAGAAGTGACTCAATCCAAGCTATCTTAGTTTAGGCTAATGTTAGAGCCCTATATTCAGATTGAGCACTAGACTTGGCAACCACTTATTTCTTTGAAGACCAAGCAACCAAGGCATCTCCTAGATAAATGCAATAGTCGGCTGTAGATGAAGTCATTAAGGCAGGAGGCCCAATCAGCATTAGTATAACCGGTGATGTTCAAGTTGTCACTTCCCTGAATCCAAAGGCCTTGTTCAGTAGTGCCTTTCAAATACCTAAAGATCCTTTTTACGGCCTTCCAATGAATACTTGAAGGGCATTGAAGAAATTGGCTTAGTTTATTCGTTGCAAAGCTAATTTCAGGCCATGTATGAACAAGGTATTGAAATCCACCTATTGCACTTCTGAACAAGAATGGATAAGCCATTTTCTCTCCTTCATTCTTGGAGTTAATTTTCCCCACTGCTATAGGCGTTTCACAAGGTTTAAGGAGTTTAAAATTGAACTTTTTCAACAGATCCTTGATGTACTTAGCCTGAGTGAGATGCAACCCAGATTCAAATCTCCTCACTTCAATCCCTAGAAAATGATGCAATTCACCCATGTCTTTCAATGCAAACTGTAAAAATGCCTGCTTTACTTCTGGTACTCAGAGTGCTCAACATTTCGCCTTCTCCCTTCTATCTCTTCCTGGTTTGTCTGAATATTGGGCTCAGTTTCTTCAGCCTCAATGCCTGCAGTGTCTGCATGAGTTTCCCTTTCAATATGCTCATGTCTAATCTCTGCACTTTCATTCTCATTAACCTCTGGTGTCTCAGTTTCAATTTCCTTTGGTTGAATAGGACTTTGAGTACTGCTGATTGAGTTGAACTAGAGTGAAGTGTATCAGATGAGCTTACAGGACCAGTGTTAGAAGGAATGTTGAGTGGCATTTATTGGATAATGGTTTCAAATGAGTGGCTACTTTTATGTAGAAAGTCATGCTCAAAAGGGAACTCCATTTCATTGAATATCACATGTTTAGATAAATATTTTTTCCTAGTAGAGCTAAGGTACTTATAACCTTTATGGGAATTGCTAAATCCAATGAAGACACCTTTAGTAGAATGGAAACTGAACTTGTGAGGTTGGTAAGGTCTTAGACAAGGGAAGTAAGCACATCCAAAAACCTTGAATGACTTATAGTTTGTTTGTTCACCATTTAGAACTTGACAAGGTGACTTTATTTGAAGAACAGGTGTAGGCAGTTTGTTAATGAGATAGGTGACAATATGGAATGACTCCTACCAGTAGTGCAATGGCATGATGGCTTGAGTAAGAAAGGTTAGACCAGTAGTGATATGGCAATGTTTCTTTTCAGCTTTCCCATTCTGAGATAAAGTGTAAGAATAGGAAAACCTCATGTGAATACCTGATTGTAGGGTGAATTGAGTAAATGCTATGAATTCTCCTCCCCAATCTGATTGAAGAGTTTTGATTTTCTTATTAAACTTGTTTTCAACTAAATTTTTGAATTGGATAAAGGAATTCAGGGCTTTAGATTTGTTCCTCATAGGATATATCCATGTAAACTTGTTGTAATCATCAATGCATATGATGTTATACTTGAAACCAGATGTTGATTGAAGAGGTGTAGGCCTCAGACTTCAGTGTGAACAAGTTCAAGAGGTGATGATGAGTGTGAGGTTTAAAATTTAAAAGGTAGAGAGTGTGCTTTACCAAGTTGATAGGCATCACAAAAACTATTAACTTCATTCATTTTAAGCTTTTCATTACAGAGTTGAAGGACTTGGGATATTATAGATTTTGAGGAATGTCCAAGCAGTCTCATGTGCCACTATTCTAAATTAGACTTATACTTCGTGGCATCTTTGGACTGAGCAACAAAAACAGAAGGTCTAGATTTATTTGAGTAAATAGACTTTGAGAGAGAAAGCTGGTTAACTTGATCGGTAGTTCAATCTGATATAGTCCATATTTAATTCTCCCTTCCAGCAGCACCTCCTTGGTCTCCTTGTCCTTAACAACACAAGAGTCAGAATGAAATTCCATCAATACTTTATTATAGGAGGTTAGCTATGAAACACTTAGCAGGCTTTTCTTAATTGAGGGAACTAACAAGACATTGTTAAAGACGAGTGACTTGTTATTTTGTGTATTAAGGTTATTTTTGCCAATGTGAGAGATATGAAATCTATTACCATTGCCAACAACAAGTTTTTTCTTACCACCATACTCAAGTGCCTCAATCAGATTTTCCTTATCAGCTGTGACATGATTCCTAGCATCTGAGTCTACAAACCAAGTTGGATCAGCCATAGTTCTGGATGAAGCTATAAGAGCAGCTGTTTCTGAGGAGTTCTGATAGCGTGTTTCAGGTTTGGCACCTATATATCTTTCATCAAACCAGTTAAAACACTTAGCTGTTGTGTGATTGTTCAAACCACATATTTGGCATGCACTTTTGTTAGCAAATTGTCTACCTCCTCTACCTCTACTCCTACCTCCTCTATAGCTATTGTTTCTACCAGCATAGTTGGACCTTCTTCCTCTATTAATATTTGAGCTATTGATGAAATTGGCTTAGGCTTCACTTAAGTTGACTGAGGCTAAACCATTTTCGGATTGTTGAAGTGCTCAATTCTAGTTTCATAAATCATGAGCACTGAATGCAAATCATGCCAAGAAATGGATTCCTTGCTATTTATTTGCACTAATATAGGAGTATAATCTTCATCCAAATCAAAAAGTACTTGGTAACAAGATCAACATGAGGAATGACTTAACCAGCAATTTCTAGATTGTCTACAAGTTGTTTGATAGTGTTGAGGCAGTGATCAACACTCATTCTCCCTTCCTAGTTCTCTAAAGTTCACTGACAAGAAAGGTGACCATCGAATCGATTCATGGCTCCAAAACTTTCTTGGACAGTATTCCAAAGTTCAAAAGACTTAGATGATCCCATGACTCTGGTGTCATTGAGGAGTACAACCAACCCATCAATAGTTGATCTGTTGACACCCACTTTCCATACTCAGGATTTGGAGCCATTTCGACTGTGACCTAGTTGAGCCAGTGGTTTGTGTAGCTAGGAACTCAGCTAGACAGCTTTTGGTTCCAGTGATGAATCCTTCCAGGTTATGACCTTTAATGATCGGCATCACCATATTTTTCCATAATAGAAAGTTGCTCTTGTCAAGTCTCACTGGTGGAACTTGAGTCAGGCTTGATTCCAAGAGTTTGCATCTAATTTAGGCCATTGAAGGCATCAGATTGCTGGTAGTTGGCTGTGCTGACTGTGTGTTATTATCAAATCTGGTGTTAGCCATAATGGCTATGATACCAAGTTGAAATTCAGAGAAAGAGGAGCTTTAACTGATAGCTAAATATATGGTGCAAAAGATGAAAACTCATTTGATAATTTACAAGGTCATAAGGCCAGTAATATATACAAGATGCTGGAGTAGGGAGCAAGTAAAGAGTAGCAATTACACGTGAAGAATCAATATAGTTATAACAATCTTTGTGGTCCCAAAACTGCACAATCAGCTTACACATGTCCCAACTGAATTAAGCTTCACGTGTCTATGAAAAATGATTGATGATCACTTAAGCTAATGGCCTCTTGTGATGTATTTTAACATGACTTGGTAGACTGGCCCCTATAGTTCTTCACATAACCCTCATTGTGTTTCTGCATGAAATTGTCCATACCAATTAGAAATCACATTGCATTCTCATTGGGCATATTGTAAAAGAAGGAGAACGGGCAAGGAAATTAAGGAGCTGTTATTTATTTAAAAACACAGGATGAGGAATTTTAGTTGCTTAACTTAATAAAGACCAAGTAATGAACTAAAAAGTTCAAGGGAACCTACCTTCAAAGTAGAACTTAATAGCATGTGAGACCATGCATCATATAAAATATCAGCAGTGATAAGCAAATACCAGATGGCAGATCTCAAAAATAGAGTATAAGCCAGCCAACAAGAACAGCTCTTTATGCTTATTGTCACGCGTTTTCTATAACGTGAATCTATGCTGCAAGTGTACGGTGTCAAGTTTTGTAATATAGTGATAGAGTAGAGTGACGAACCCACAGGGATTGTAATTTAATACCACTAAGTACTATAATTGTGTAACTTCTCTAT
>CAIGRS010056472.1:0-14460 GCA_903798395.1 Fraxinus floribunda | reverse complement strand
AATATTTTCCTTGGAATTCATTTTATTTCCATCCGTTTTCCACCCTACCAATCAAACGGACCCTAAACGCTCAAATACTCAATTTTTAAAATTATAAATGGTTGACAATAACAACCAGTTTTTAGGTAGTGGCTTACATAACTTCTCAAACTAGTGCAGTGCACAAATTTTGCTTTCTTGAGCGTGAGATCCCAAAATCAGAACTTATCGGGCACTGGAAGCCTAATATTTTTACTAAAGGTCATTTCAGATCTTGGGTTTATTTACCCAACGGATTCAGTCCCGTCCACTCGTAGTTTAACCGGATTTTGAATAGTTATTTGCAGGTATTGGTCTAATATAGCCAACCGGGACAGATTACAGGCCGGTTCACTAGTTTCAAAACTATGGCATCGTCATGATTAATTTATTTTCATTTTTTTGTGAATGAGTCCCTATGTCATTTACACCTTCAACAGCTGTTTGGACGTTGGTTACCTGACTTTATTTGTTTACTTCTGCTTTCACTTTGATGACTTCGTACCATTTTATTTTTTATTTCTTGAAAGGACAGAATACTTCGAAGTGGATCCTGACCTATAATCATTGCCATGACGAGAAGCACTGTAGTAATTAGGATGTCTGCTCATGTAACAATGGTATTAATTGAGTCGAAGAAATTATTTATGGATTAAATGTTGTTCTTTTGCCAGTAAAGTGTTATTATTTAAGTCGCTGCAATTTATACTGTATCTTATGATTCAATTCTATTAACAATTCCTCAAAGCAAACTTTCAAGTTGAATCCTGAACTGCTAACCTGTCAACCCTACGGGCAAACATAATTAGCTTGATTCTTGAAAACAATTCAGAATATTTTTAGGTGACTATTAAATTTGGAATTTACTAGGAATCTGTTTAGTACATTGTTAAAGAGTAGTTCAGGTCCTTTACGACATGCATTATGCTGCGGAAGTTTAATTAACGCTTTCTTCCCTTTAATTTTTATTTTATGAATGAAAGGCATAAATATTGAACAGCTAGTGACTAAAACGCCTTATTTTAATGAAGAAATGATATGTTAACATGTCCATTCACACAATTATACACAAAATATGAAAGAAAACCACAACTTAAAAAATAACCTACCTAGGGCATAGATCAAAACCTTAAGTCGTCCTAAAGAAGGTAAATTAACCAAAGGGAGAAACTGCATGGCCTTAGAATACAACTTATAAGGGTGCTGTAAAGTTCAAGTGCAACTGTCAGGCAGGCAATCGCTTCTAAAACATAGAATAGACTAATAGAAGGCTTAAGTGATGAACCAATGAATGAAGTTTACCACTTATAGAAGGAATCCCTTCAGTTACACCACTAATGAGAGAACTCTCATCCTATGAAACTGGGAAAAAAATTTAATACTAATCAAGAGAACAAGAAGGGAACGCCATCAATTCTCTTGAGAATTCTTACACAACTCATAGCCATTCAATTAAAACATAGTGGGATTTTTCGAAATAATACTACAGAGATCCTCTTTATTATTAAAACCTGACATATCACTGCTTGTGCAAAAGTCAAAGAAAACATTCACCTCCCAGAGAAAATGTTAAATCATATGACCCTCTTTTACACCCTAATGTCATGAAGCCAGTAACAAAAAGTTATCCACTACTTGAAAATGATATTGTCGGACTGTAAGAACAAACACACTAAGTCTTTCAAAAAGTTGCTGAAGTTTAATCAATTATGCAACCATGGCATAATTGTGAAACTGACCAAAAAAGAAGCAACGCTATCATAAAACACCAAAACATTCGTTTGCCTTCCCACTAAAAAATTAAAGTAAAAAACTGTGGAGATATAACTATTTTTCAACAATAATTGCAGTAACAAAGCAAGGGGGCGAACCTTTTCAGCAGAGTATGAACACATTGTGCATACAACTATATCCTTAACTGACTGTTTTCATCGGTTACTTTATTCCAGGATATCCTAAACTTTTAACATGTCCCAGATTGATGTGGAACCATTTCCATCACATAAAGCCCCTGTTTGGCCCCCCATGTTATTTTCAACCACACATTTCATGGAACCCACAACTTATATCAACTTTTCTATTAAGCATTTCATCAACTTTATCAAAATATACTAAAAATCTATTCTATATTTCATCAAGTTTAAGTTTACTAAAAATCTACTAAACTTCAACTAAACCAACAGGTAGGAAAAAAATATAACAATTTCAACATATTCACAGGTCAAAAAACCCTCGACATGAAAGGAATCCCTGGGAAATCAAAACAATGTCCTTGCATTTGCCAGTCTCAAAATGTTTTAACAAACCCACAAAAAAGTCCAGTCCTTTTGTTCAATGATAACCTATTTGGCAAATTTACAAATGGTTTACGAAGAGGAATAGAAGTGGATTCCACGAAATGTGTAGATAATGAGTAGCAATCATAAATGTGTGGTTGAAATTGAAATTATTATTTGACTATGATTGAATTTCTAAACCATTTATAGATTTGCATAACAGAGAGTAAGTTGTTCCTAGAAATGCACACACTGCTGCAAGCAAAACCTCGTTGCCATAATTTGTCTTCACCAAGGAAGGATTACGAGGAAAAATGGTGAAAAAAAAAACTTGTAGAAATCAAACACGAAACATAAATATTCAGATTTGAAACAACCAAGTTTCCATCTCAAACCCAAACTGAACCATAGCAGTCAAACAACTCATCTAATACTAGCACATAACTATCTATTTCAGCTTTATTTCCAACTAAACAATCTTTTTCCCTTTTTGAATAAAAGGATTTTAAACTACAAAAACTCCATTTTACACTTTCATGCAGCGACTCAATTTCAGCAAATCAAGCAGTCAAAAAGAAGCTAAAAGTTTCGAACTTTTCTCTAGAACTTTCCGTTGAGGTAAAAGTCTCACCTGATCTTGGGGGGGCACACCGTCACTGTCCACCATAGATGAAGCTGCAGAGGCAGCAGACCTCACGGTGGATGCCACGCTCGAGGCTCCAGAAGAAACAATCCTCCAGTAGCTAGAAAGAGACTTAATGGATGTCGGAATGATCCCATTATTGCCCCGACCAGACTGCAGCATCCCTCCGCTAACAGAACCGCCACCATTTTTCTGGCTATCATTCCTCATCACAAACCCCAACTAAGCTAAAAGCCAACAAGGTAACACACGCACTCAGCAGTTTAGCCCTTTCACCTCTCAGACCAATAATGATCATAACCTCAGTAAAGTCATCCTTTGTAAGAATAAAACAACCCTAAAAAAGATTAATGATTTCAGCTCACGGCGTCTCCATCGTCAGCTTACAACTTCCAACTCCAAAACCATCCAAATACCATGCAAATCGCAACAAAAAAAACGGTTCAATTGCACAGCCCCTGTCGTCTGCAGTTTTTTCCCTCTTTTTTTCCCTCTTACTTTTCCATCAATCAGATAAAAAAAAAAAAGCCAAAAAAAATATTAAAACCGGTAGTTATATAGTTTCTGATTGCAAATTTGAATAATACAAAGCAACAAATTCTTCAAAAAATCTTTTTTGTTGTATGTAATTTTCAGGTATAAACAAAACACCAACCCTAACTTGAAACAAACGGTAAAAATAAATTGAAAGAATTTGTACAAGGATTGAACAATTATACAAAGAATATATACAAATTGAATCAAGAAATTTAAAAGCTTCTTTAAACGAATTAAATTGTTAGGTTTCGAATATTTCGATGATCATCGAGATTAATTGATTGGTAGGGAGAGAAAGTAATCTGCGTGTATATAAATACTGTAAATGTAGAGAGAGAGAGAGACAGAAGGGGGAAGATTGAGCGATCGGATAACAAGAGGCGAAGACATAAAAACTCTCTTTTACGTCTCTTTCTCTCCCTGTAATTTAATATTTTTATTTTGTTTTTGTATTTTCGTTTTTTCATTTTTTCTTTTTTTGTCGTTGAAAAAAAGGCAACTACTCTGCACGTCTTCTCCTATACCAAATAGTCAAAAGTCAAAACAGAATTTACCACGTCGGGAAATGGTAAAAATAATTCAAATTTCAAGGTTTTACTATTTTTTACCTCTCACGTACGCGCGTAGGTAATGAACTAGCTGAAAAAGTTTATACAGTATTCTTAAATGTGGACACGTGGTGATTAAAATGAAGCGAGTGTACGGTGCAGAGGTTGGAGTGAGTTTGGGATTGATTCTGGTGCGGGTTAGGCGGGGTTTGATAGGAATTTTGATCTGACGGTTGGAAGGTGGGAGAGTAGGGTAAGCTAGGTGGGGGTGTGGAGCATGGAAGTTGAATTTTGGTGCGATGGGATCAGATGGAGAATGTTTTGATATTTCTTTGCGGAGAAAGAGGTTGGTTTGAATTTCTCGGCACTCGCGAGATGGTTCGCTCGTAAATGAGAATATACCATAAGGTATTTTTAAAATTAGATTTGAATGGCTTTATAATGGAAATAATTTAATGGAGATGGCAAAAAACCCTCCCCGCCCCGAACTCGCCCTTGAAGAATAAAAAATAATTAATTACGAATTACAAAAAAATAATTAACTGAAAAATAAAAAAAATAAACGAGGCAAGCCCGCGCCCCGCACCAGGTGGTGAGTGCCCCGTCCCGTTGCCATCTCTAGAAATAAAGATAAATAAATTTTGTTACATACTTATCGTTTTTAATTTGTTCAATCAAATTTGGTATATGTTTGGTATGAAATTAAAATCATATTTTTAGTAGATTTTTATAAAAGTTGATGAAATTTGTTGTTAAAAAATGTAGATCTTATGAATGTAGTTAGAATTAATTGTTGATTTTGCTATAATCATCATTTTCTCAATTTTCACATAGGACAGGAGCAAGATATCTTACTTCACAACTGTGAAACATTACATTGATTTATACCTAAAATATGTCCTCCTTTAGTGACAACTGTCAACTAACATCAATTTTGTTAGAAACGCCTAGGTTGGATTAACATTTAGGACGACCAAATTGGTGAGAGTGATAAAAGAATGTGTATAAAAAATATAAAGTCTACAAAATTTATGTGCAAGAAGGATCTATTGATAAAATCTACATGCTTCGAATGACGTGCAGCATAATTGATGAGGTTGAATTCTCATTTAGAATCCGACTATTGAGTTAATGAGAGTGACAAGAACGTGTGTAAAATATATAAAGCAAGCAAAAAATGTGCAAGAAGAATACTGTTAAATTGAGGCACGTCTATCTAAAAGTCTACAAGTTGTAAATGATATGTACCAATATTGATTTGTGTGTGAATGATACTCCTAATTTCACGGAGTGAATAAATGAAATGGACTAGACAAATCTTTCTAAACTTTTACTACTTGATTAACTTATCAAATAATTAGATAATCTTTGATCATCGACAAAACCACATTTAGTGAAGCTCGACGTCTGCATCCTATGAGTCATGAGATGTTGAGTTTCTTGCACATGCTCACCATTCTATCTTTTTGATTGATTGTAAACGTAATTGTCAATGTTTGATTCATCTAAATTAAATCAACCTATTACATCAGGTGCTTACTAACGTAGGTCGAATCTCCAACTATTTGCAACAAAGTACTTTAAGATCGCTCTCGTAATTTTTCTTATTTCCTTTTTTTTTTTTCTTATGAATAATTGATGAATTAAAGTTTTTAAACATGTTATAAAGAACATTCTAATGTCTCGCGATAAAACTTGAAAATGAGTGAGAACCGCCGCAATGTGGATGGGATTGCAATGCATCATTTTCAATTGTCCCCACAGCCACTTTGTATTATTGTAACTATCGATCGGACATGTATCTATCTGTATCTATTTATATTTTCTTTTTTTATTAAATATATGCAATTTTTATTTCTTCCACTTTCATAAAAATACATATTTTATACTTTAAATGTTCTCTCTTCCTTCTTTGCAAGCCAACAGAAAGTAAAATCACGACAAACATAGAAACATGAAACATCGTGAATATTATTTTATTTTATTAAATATCAATTATTTGAGCATGTGAAGGGGGGGAAATGAATAAATTAACTCAATCTTTATAAACGATCATTCAGAAATGTAATTACCAAGATAAAGCCAGTCTGTCATTTATTTATAAAAATTATGTACTTATTAAATATTTGATTAAAAAAAATATAGTCTCAAAACAAAATAATTTATTTTATGATTTGCTATATGATCATTTTCAATCACGCAATAAAAATATTTTAAATGTATATCAAAAACTTTATCTACTTTTTAATCACGCATTATTTTAAAAATCATTATTCGAAACTCTTTTTTCTACCAAAATAGTTGTCGATCAGGTTTAGATGAGATAGTCTCGAAATTCGTTATTCGAATAGTTTGACAAACATACCCCTTGATTGGCGTTACATGACCATTTTGTTTTTGTTGCTTTAATCCACATTACAAGATATTAGCTAACTTAGTTATCACATTCTTGTGCTCAAACCACCACTTGAAATTGAATCATATAAAAATTTTAATTAATGGAAATTGTAATTGAAAGTCAAGCTTAATTCAAGCCTGATAAGTTTTCAAGAACATATAAAGAATAATTGGTGAAATTCTTGTAAACATACGAGAAAAGAAGGAAGTTTTATTACGCGATAAAAGTAACTTTGAAAATTATGTTAGCAAACTTAGTGACTAAAAGTTTACTTTTAAACACTTCTGAACATAATTGAATATGTATTGAAGCTTGTTTTGTGGATCTCGACCTACCCTCCAATGTATATAGTGATTTGAAGACCTGAGGTTTGAGTTGCAAACTATGCATGTCGATTAGGGCATGACGCAAATTACCTGACAAATATATGCAGATCTTCATAAATGATGTGATTAGTGATATGATTATAATCGTCCTGCAAAAAATAATGGAAGAATATGTACGCAGTTACTAAAGTATCCTCACCAATATTTGCTCGTTTAAGCAATTACTTGGGGAGAGTACACTACATACAAAGGTTCAGGAATATATCTGTACTAGAGTGAGATATTGCAAATTGAGGAGGTAACATAATTTTTGAGCTTTTTAAGGGGGGGGAATTGTCAAAATCTTAAAACTTCTGGTGCCAAACTATAGTATGCCCAAAAGTCAAAAGATTGTTATTCTTTTCTTCATCAAACCAAAAGGCAAAACATTGCTTCAATTTTCTTTCTAGAAATTGGAAAGTCGTGTTCTTTTATTGTTATCTCGTCTTCTGGTTTCTGTCCTATCATAACTCAATCGTGGTATGGGAAAAAAATTGTGAATCACAATCGATGAAGAAGCTCGACTGCAAAAATATCAACTCATATCTAAGTTGGGACAATAAATTTGAACCCGACTATTTCGTCCCTTCACCTTTACTCTTTTTCGGACCGGCCCCTAGAATTATGGATGAAAACTACTTGCTATCCTACAGAAAAATCTAATGTCCCCTCGCAACAAGGAGAAATAGCGGTGGAGAAATTTATGGCTTTTTCCTCGATGACAAGCCGCAATCAGCATGTGTGTGGAGTGGAAAAAGCTGGCCATGTTGTATTTTGTAGTCTAGTGCGACACTTGAAGCCCGTTTTCAGCAAAATTGCTAGTCGGGCAAGTCCCTCGGGTTGAGGAGTCTAGGTCGATTAAAATTGGCCCACCAATATCTTACAAGTCCATGCCCCGCCCAGACCATTTTCAATAGATGCTAACTGAACCGATCAGTACCCGTGGAATACTGCAGGCCAGAAACGTTCTGGTCAGAATTTTAACCAGCGAGGTCTAATCGATCCTAGGCCTCCCTGTCCATTTTAACACCGGTATTCTCGAGGCCCCGAGGGCAGCAAGGATGACATTACTTTTCCGCCCAACATAAACAAAGACTCACCCTTTTCAGTTTTCTCCTACTTTTCACTTATTTTCTAACACATAATGTCAAATTTTACGCAGTGATTACAAATGGTTCGACTTTTGAATACGATAACTTATATTTAGCGAGTCCATTGTTGCATCCTCTTAGGAAATTCACTTGCTATGAAGCTTTGGTGCTTCTATAAGCATATAGATTTTACCAGAGGAGACAAGATGACACAAATTAAAATATATGTATTGCACCCAACTTGTTTTCTTGTGTAACTAAATAAATTATGCAGCAGGAGGTCAATGTGTCGCTTCAACCCAAGTTTTCCATCGTTCAGATGCTACTTACAATGGCTTTCTTAGTAGAAATTTCCAGCTGCAGATTCGTTTGTCACAATACTTTGCATCTGTGATCAAGCACGACTCACAGAACTTCAACCTATGGAACACGATTTAGTCAACCATGGAAGCGCATTTCACACCTTCAATGGCCATTCTCCTCCGGACATTTTCAAGAACTTGCTACGACATCCCAGCGCCATATTGTCCCATCCTCACAGCAGCAAAGAATGGTGCTGCATGACACAGATACAGCTGGTTATATGCTCCAAGATTATACATGATATGAAGATGTTAAGCAAAGAAAGCAAATCCACTTGGGAGTTTTTACCTTCCGTCAAAGGACATTGCGGTCTGTCTAATTGCGGATTTTGATTGCACGTGTGATAGCCTGAGAAAGCAAGAGTATGTACATATCAAATAAAACATGATCCATATCGCTTGTTGTGTGTGTCAGGTGGGGTAGAATAATGAACAAGTGAAGAATCAAGGAAGCAGACCTCGAAATGAGGACAGGTGGGCTGGACTGGATTTCCCAGACATATATTTTTCCTTCCCTATTCCCTGGTACATTTATATAAGAGAGAAAAGTAAGGATCGTTGAAGTTCTTCTATTTCGAGCAACTCTTATTCTGTATTATTATTAATCAGATACACATCTTACAATATCCAGACTGTATGCAATTTTTAGAATCCTGCGCACTCAGATGCATACAAAAATGGAAACCAGACAAGAAAATGCAATGGTCCAATAATCACTTCAGTACAAGTGAACATTGATTACAATGTGTCGACATTAAAAGGCGTAACATGAATAATGGGTAAAACATAAAACGTGTATAATATATAAAGCTTGGAACTACCTATAGCTGCTGCTTTATAATGGAAATCACAGGAAAACTTGATGAACCAAATGTCACATTCTGGAACAGGATACTTTTGAAGGATGTCAACAGAGCCCTGGACAAAAATTACACAAGTTATTAAATGATACAGCATATAGGATCAGGATTCGAAACACCAATAAAAATCAACAATATATGAAATATGAGACTCCAAAGAACGTAATCTAACCTCTCCAGGAGATTGCTCTTTCATTTTTGGTTCCCACAGTACAATTTCATTGTCAACACTCTGAAAGTTAACATGAAAAGTGATGCCAATTGCACAAAGAAGCAATCTGAATTCCAATTTCCGCAAAAATAAGAGTCATGCTAAACACTTAAAAGCAGCACATTTTATTTTTCTTCTTTTGGAATCTCTGTAATGGTAGAAATTCCCTACAATTCGTTGCTCACTGAGTTTATACAGAACGATAGAAGCCACTTTCAGAAACATGATAGAAATATGTTATGCCAAGGGAACTTGCTCAATACTTTCCAATTCATTCATTACCAGTGAAAAACTAAACATGACATTATGTTGATACGAGCTGGAAGAAATTAATCGTAATTTTAATTCCAAGAACAGTGATAGAAACCAAAAAGTCAGTTCCACTATCGAATGTGAGAAAGGTCAGAGGCGATGTTACAGAATGGTGAAAAATACCTTAGAGAGGATGAAATCACCAATCCAACGGTTGCAGTCGACATAGTTCGTATGCACTGATGCAATAAATGTCTGATAAGAAGAGGTAAATTCAAATACAGCTCAAAACATAATTCATACTGAAATTTAAGGGAAAGGAGAAGAGGAAGAAAAATATTACTACTCACTGGAAACTGTACGTATTTTGTAGGGAACTTGGAAGGAAGATCTGTCCAAGTAAACGATTTCTCTACATATGTCCAGAATTCTGTAGCAGAGTAAAATTTATTAAACAAAATACCAGGCTAAATCGACATTTTTTCAGCTAGCATTGTAGCTTAACTATGGGATGATGTTAGCAAACAACTATAAAATGCACCTTATGACAGTTTAGCCAATTATTGGAATTTAAAATTCATTGATGGTAAGATCAACTGCATGCTAAATATTGAAATTTGTAGTAACTAATAACAAATTGCAAGGTTGAAAGTTGGAAACTTACAACTTCAAGCAGATGAGATGCAAATCATATGCAAATGAGACAATTCTAAGAACAAAAGTGATCACATATTACCAGCAAGATGCTTGACAGATAAGTAAACTATAACAAGTTTCTTAACAACCATCATGTGCTCATCCCAAATTTCTGTAACACAGAAAAGCCAGAAGAATAGATATCTACCTTCAGACTTCATTCCGAAAGACGAAACACTAAAAGGTTTTATGCTCAAACTGGATCATCAGAATATAAAAGAGAGTTCAAATTAAAATTTTGATTTATCTAATCAGCACATCCACTATTTTTATATTACAGAAGTTCACAAAACAAACGCCTCAAGAACTGCAATATCTGTATTGAAGAATGAAGATACCAAAAGAGCTACAATGCAGTTGAAAGCTCATTAACCATCCCTCCGAACCAGTACCTCATTCATTATTTTCAAATGCCAATAAAATGTATTGCATGATGTAAGAGAAAAACAGTGATTAGGAAAGCCAATTTTACCTTTCATTGACCAGATCTTAACAGTGTTATCCATACCACAGCTTGCAATGCGATGCATGTCAGAAGGATGAAAATCCTAGAATGGAATCACCAAAACAATATAAGATGCTTAAATTCTTACCAAATTTAACCTATGAAAATCACTGCAAGAGACTAAAAGCATGGGAAGTGTTTATTCCTTCACAAGATTACAAGAACAAATAATGAAGTGAATATTGCATGAAAACTATACGACCTCAACGTACCACACTGAGAACTTCATTTCGATGACCACCGGCACCAGCAAATATCAAAATGCATATTCCAGTATGAACATTCCACAGCCTAACAGATTCATCCTGAAAAAATCTTCATTATTATACTAAATCTAACACAAAATTATGAAACACAACCTTTTCTCATTCTATTGATTGACTGTAAAAGATAAATAGATCATCTTTCATCTACCTTTAAAGATAAAACAATATGCGCATTCATCATTCTAGTACAAACGTGAAATGCCCAACAAGCTTATCAAAGAATTTAGTCACTTACTTTACTTGCTGATACCACAAGTGAAGGTTTAAGTGGCTGAGTCTTAATCTCATTTATTGAGTCTCCATGACCGACAAAACTCTGCATAGTTAAGAATGGTTCAAGATCAAAAGGAAATCAAGCACGTTTATTCCCAAGTGTTCCTATATCTAATTATAATAGCATGCATGAGGCATTTGTCAACTAGAAGATGGTTTTCGTGCAATAGATGTCTGCTGCAACCAGACAGTTCTCGGTATTTCTTTCTTTTGCACTTATCCCTAATTTGCTCCTTGCATACAACAATCCATCAAACGCTAGATAAAATAAGAAAAACAAGCACTACCACAGGCATGACAGACCTTGTATATCTTCTCGCTGCCAGCGTCAATAACCCGGATAACTCCATTGAGTCCTCCGGCTACTAAGAGTGGGGTTCCATCAATATTGCAGGCCCAACTAACAGTGTAAAACGACTCATCTTTCTGTCTACAAAGCATATGGAAAGACCAAATTCCATATGAGAATATGCAGATGTGACATACTAAATGTTTTGAATCACTAGACAAGAACATAAATCCTTACATCTTCATCAATGTATGATTGCAGGACAGCTATAACGCCACCCTCCAGGCATTGGTATACAGTCACCTGAAAAAGAAAATTTCAGATGTATGCATCAAGAATGATTCAAGTGGCAAATGCAATTTACTATGTATATATGTTAAAAAGGCCATACTATGTCTCAACAGATGTTCCAAACTTCAAGTCCACATAATTTTACTGAAGGCCACATTACAAAATAATACATCGAATTCAAATTGCAAGATATAACCTTTAATGTTCTTCTCTGAAGAAATATAGCTTCCTTTTTTCTCATTCAGTTTTCCACAATACTCATACCTTTGTTTACCGATATTCACCCGACTCACCTAACTCAGCCCTCTGGATCCGAGGAGTAGACACCATATCCGTACATTTATATGTTTTATTCTCCTCTTCTCACTTCTTATTCTCTGTTATCAAGTACATACAAAATTGAAATTCTAAATAGAATTTATTACTTACATTTACACCCTTCCAAATAACATTGGTTAATTTTCATTTTCTATAGCCTTTGGTTCCTCTATTAATTTCCATTTTCCCTCAACATATAACATGCAAAAATTTAAAAAATCAGTAACCTAAATTCCACGAGTGCCAAAAAATTGATGCCCAAAATTGAAGCAAAATCTAGTAGTACAACGAAGACAAAAAAAAAAAGTAAATTACTTACCCTATTGCCGCCGGCGGTGGCGAAGACGTTGAAGTAACGGGAGTCGATGAAATTGAAGACAACGGCGTAAATTGGACGTTTGCCTTCTTGGAGTCTGTTTGTGACTCTGTACTCCCTCTTCTTCGACGGCGTTAGGGATCCCACCACCGGCTCACAACCCAACGAGATTTTCGCCATTGATGATCGGTTTTCACTCACCCCCGACGGACGTTAGCTACTATCCTTCGCCTTGCTGCTACTGCCTACCTGCTTACAAGAAAGTCATTGGCAGGGCTGAGGGTATACTATGGACCTCTTTTTACATTTAGCCCGGTTTGGTCTGCATTAAAATTTGGGAACAATAGATAAATTGAACATATTAAAATCACGTTTCAAAACTAACAAATTTGTTAAGAGGATGTTTGATATAGATTAAAATTGAAAAATTAATGGTTATTGTTGACTTTTATTAGACGAGTGAGACCCAATAACAACTATATTTTCAATTTTAATCCGATTTTAAGCCGTACCAAACAAGCCATAAATCACATTTCAAAATTATTTCAAAATATTATATAATTAATCATCCTACCTCACTCCAGACGACCACCCACACCAAAAAAATTTTAGAAATTTAAATTTGAAAATCACCCACGCAGGACCCACCCACTCCACCACACCACACCACACCACACCACACCAAACCAAAATTTCTGAAATTCAAATCTGAAAATCACATCACCCCACCTTGCCTTCCAAAAATTTCCAGATATTTAAAACTGGAAATCACACCCCCAACACAGAATTGGTTACAACCGGTCACAATAAACACATATTTAATTACAAATTGTCACTACAAACAAATCCTCTTACACCACGAACAAGCACCACAATCCACCACCATCACCTCCCATGCACAATCACTACTACCTTCAACTCAAATCTACGACCAACACCATCAAGAAAATCAGAAAGATCAACTTCGATCAAACATAGACAAAATATTATTTATTAGTAACAACTTATTAATTTTATTGATCATAATTTTAGATATTAAAAACTGGAAATTACACTCCTAATCCATGGATCCACCTACCCCACCCATAACTCGCAATTTTTTTTTTCAAAAATTAAAAATATCAAGTCATTGACATGTCATTCGTGACTAATTGTGATCAAATTTGTAATCAGTGTGACTGTCTATGACCAAATCAATCTTAATTGTGACGGTATGTGATCCGTCACAATTAACACAGAATTGGTCACAACGAGTGATAATCGGTCGCAATTAACACATAAGTGGTCACAACCAGTCACAATAAACACATTGTAAAGAGAATTTTACAAAACGAAGTTTGTTATTTGATGCTTGTCTTTTTAATATACGATTACAAATTTACCTTATCACGGTAAGAATTTACATTTGAGATCTCCAGTTAATCACAAGTAAAACCCTTCCTCATTTGTATTTTTCACAAATAATTAGGCTTCTTCTTCGGGGTGTATTTGTCTGCAGCCTCCTTGGCGTTATGCTCAAATCGACTTTTAAGTTCTTACTCTCCAACATACCAGTCCTAATCATCAATTTTTGCCCCATTTAAAGCTTCAACATCTTTTCCAACATCATCAACATTTTCAAAATTGACAAACCCAAAACATTTCGACTTACCATCTGCATCCCTCATGATAACAGCACTAGTAATTGTTCCATAGTCGCCAAAAAATTTCTTCAAATAATCATCTGTAGTAGACTCAGCCAGATTTTTCACATAGACATTATTGAACTTTGTCTTGTCTAATAATGATTCTCTCTCCCGCATGCGAAGGAAATGTCCCACATACACTTGCTTATCATTAATAAGCATGCCATTTAACTTGTCTATTGCATTTTGTGCAGATTCTGAGGCTTTGCCCAGTGCTGAGGCCACGACAAACCCGATGTTATTAAACTTGTTACAGTACT
>CAIGRS010056454.1:0-11651 GCA_903798395.1 Fraxinus floribunda | reverse complement strand
AAAACTAAAAATACTTATACTACAATAAAATAAAATAATTATTTTGTCATTTTTTTTTAAAAAAATATTTTGTAAGACGTCCCCGTACCCATATCCAAAATTCGGATATTTTTTAACCGTATCCCTGTATCTTAATTTTTAAAATGAGAAGGATCCGACTCCTAGATATTTACCCGTATTTGACACCCGCACCCGAGTCCGAACAACATAGGTGTAGTGTATAGCTTACTATGAAGTAAGTTGCATGTAAAATTCTTGTTGTTGATGCCGTTGATAGTTAGGGCTCAATCAAGCTGACTGGATTCACTCTGTTATCTTGCATATTTTCATAACAATTCCTCCGATGTTATTGTCACAAGGGTGCCTCATCTGTGCAAATAGTTGACTAAATCAGGCTTTAGGGGAAAAGGTTGACGACAATTGATACTGCAACCAAGATAAAGATGCCAAACAAATTCTTGTTAGCTACTGAATTTGTCATAACATTTCGCTCATGATGAAAAAAATACGTAGTTAAGGTAGTGAAAAGTTTTGGGTTTACATGCAAATTCTTTTATTGTGTAAATGTGTGGTTGAAAATGAATATGAGAATTAAAGAGCTTTGAAATAATGGTTCTGGGGCTAATTTTCAGATTACACAAATTAAGGAAAGGAAACTAGACAATCACATAAATGAGGGATCCTTGATATTCTTCAACCAATCCAAATAATTCCCTAATATTCTTTAACCAATCAATTACAGAATCAGGAATTACTTCAGAATAAACTCATGAGCATTTCAGGATTAACTCCAATACTGGGTATACTAATAGGGGATCTTATATTGCCAATTTCCCTGAAGTCCTAAAAAACATATGGTGTTTGCTTTTACATGGCAAAAGAAATTACAAATCACATAAAATAAAAATTTGTGCACCGATGTCCAATTTTTAGGATACTCTTGGGTCATGTCCCTATTCTGAAAAAAATGAAGGATTATGCGAGTCTGGCAGTAGAGCATGAACCTGCACGTGACACAGACACCGTTTAGCAGAGGTGTGGAAAACATACTGTGCAAAGATTTAATTTGTACGACAGACATTATTTATCCATATGGAAAATGGGGATTGAGACATTCAATATAGATTAGAGGAGTAATAAGTCATGATGATTTTTGAAATTTAACTATATTTTTATTAGCTTAATGGTAGGCATATACTTCAAATCTCAAATCAATGATAGAATGGGGGTAATTCTATAGATTGACTGCCAAAATCTATCAGGGCATCCGAAACATTTTCCAGATTATTCATTATTCAGAACTCAGATGATTTTTTCTATGATGAATGTCTACTCTTTGAATTTAACTCCTTACTTTTTATGGAATCCTATGAAATTTCTTCATATCTTTTTTTACTGGAAGACTTGTTTTATATATCACCAATGCTGACAAGGCATACCAGGTGAATGCTTTTTGGCACTAAATTTTGCAGTATGAGCTTTTCATTAAAGGCATTTGTGTTCTTTCAGGGGCTGCAATGATGATTGCTGCATTGGCAGCTGAAGCTGGTTTACCGGATGGTGTTTTGAATATCATTCATGGCAATCATGTAAGCCTTTGCGTCGAAGAAGCATTTATTACTACATCCCATGAATGACCCTAGGGAGTTTATAGGATCTAATTTATCTTTTCTGTTTCAATCTTCACCTATAGTTTGGTGTACTTTAAGACACTGCCAGATCTGTATTTGTGCACATTTTCTCTTCACAAATTATTATTGTTCTCTTGGGGAAGGTAAGTATCACTATAGAATGATTTTAAGAGGTTCTAATATCAGTGTGACAACCTCTTTATTGATGAACATCCCTCTTTGCACCTGACAAGTTTTGTTTTCTTTATTCTGTCCTCTAAAACCAACAAATGCTTTGTTTACTTGGAATATTGATTGCACAATTCTTTTATTGATCTTACTATATTAATATTTAATAGTGATTGTTTCCGGTAGTGGTTAATTGTTTAAGTCCTAATTAAGATTGTGTCTATTTGCAGGAGATTGTCAATAATATATGCGATGATGATGATATAAAAGCCATATCATCTGTTAGCTCAAATATTGTATGTTGTTCTTTCTCAGTAGTCCAAATTATGCTTTTTGTTACACTCTTTCAGACACAAACCTCTATACAACTGGATGCTCATTTTGGTTTTTATGATGCATCTCTTTCTCATGTTAATTAATGACAAGCCCCAATGTATACAGTTACTTTATATGCCTCAAAAGTCTTACATTTTTCTATGTTTATAAAGATTTGTGTTTTTGTGCTTATTGATTGATTATTTTGTTACTTTATGTTCTCTCTAAGCATTTCACTAAAGAATATGCATCTAAATAATTTCTTATATTTTTTCACTTGACTTGAAGGCTCGAATGCACATATATGCTAGGGCTGCTGCCAAAGGTAAATGTATTCAAGTGAGTATTCTATTTATCTATAAAGGATTCCGCCTTTGCTAGACTTAACTGATTATGATAATTTTGTTCTCACGAGTTTTGTTGTTTTTCTTTCCCATCTGCTTATTTACTAGTCTAACATGGGAGTAAAAAATCATGTGATAATCATGCCTGATGCGAGTGCTGATGCAACATTGGATGCTTTGGTTGCTTCTGGTTTTGGAGCTTCGAAATTCCAGAATTGCACAAGTCCAAGCATAGCTGTTTTCGTTGGAGGCTCGGCCCCATGGTGTGACTTAGATTCTCCTTGATACCGCTTCTATAAATTTTCTGAATTGAAACTGTAGTGAGAGAGTTTACTACCATATCTTAGCAAGGAAACTAGCCAATTATAGTTCTACCATCAATGAAAAAATATTTTCAATTGCTACGACTAGTGTATCTGAGCAAGGATAGCTCAGAGAGCTAATTGAAACTGTAGGGTGAGAGTTGACTACTGTATCTGAGCAAGGAAACTAGCTACTTATATTTCTACAGTCGATGAGAGAATATTTCCAACTGCTGTGACTAAACTAAATATAACGAATTAAAATCAAATCTGTGACTAGAAACACTCCAGCTCATTTATCCCATGACTGGAGGCCTCTGAATCATTGATCTAGGATTTTGCTGGAATGTTTTTAAATACTTGCAAAGCAAATAAATATCAATTGGCAAATGGGAAGAAGACCCAGATTGACCTAACACCATGTACAATAGCTCAAGTTGACCATTAGTGATGGGGGTTTATTCTGAGGATAGAGATGTCTCAAGTTCAGGGTTATCTACAACCATCCCTTGGAGGGCCTACTTCATGGGTGTTTTGCCTCCCATCAGTTTCCAACAAATCTCCTTTGTATATCGCAACTTCTGGCAATGTTCGCATTAGCATCCCTTTCTCCAAGACTCTTTTGCTGCCCAAAACTTCCGAGGTCTAAACTAATTGAGAGTTTTAGTCCCCTTGCTATCCTTGTCACATATGTAAGATAATACATTGTTAAGACGAAGGATTAGATTCTTTACCGAGGACTACACTTCTTGCCTCGTCAAATTCCGGTTTCAGGCTTGCCAAAACAAACATTCCAACATCTCTGCCAAGGTTGTTGCATCTTCGGGGGCTACCATCTCTGATTATTAAAGAAGAACTAGCTCCTGCTATTAAACCATCATGTTATAATAGACTGTCAAGGCCTGATAATGTTGCTTGTATTGTGGATTGCTATCTTAATTCATATATAAGAGCAACATTCTGTTTCTTAAGAGTAGGTCCTTGAAACATCCTCCCTTACCTTTTTAACCAATGAGAGATAAAGAAATGGCTTCCCATCTGGTTTCATCTTCAACAGCCACCACAAGACCCTTGAATTCTCTTCATCCCACATCTCAAATTCACAGTTTTATTCATTGACTTCTTATAATATTCTCTCCATTTAGTTTTTCAGTTGTAATCTGGAGTGTGGAGTTTTTAAAACTGGTGATGATTATGGTTGGGTTTGAAGAAGAAATAGAACCTGAATTGTGTGAGATTTCTGACACGACTAATGGTAGAAATGAAAAAATTCATAGGGAGAAGAATGAACCAACAATGATGGCCGCGATGAAGGAATTGCCAGAAAAATTTCTGGTTCAGATACAAATACAATGTAGGTTTTTTATTATTAACTGTATTCATATTAAGTCCTGAAAATAGTTACAATAACATATATAGTGTGAGAGTTGACTAGCCTATTTATGCAACGAAACTGATTAATTTATATTTTCATAATCAAGGAGAGAAAATTCCTAATTAGTAGAGAACTAAATATAGCCCCTCTTTGGATTTAGATAAAAATTAGATTTATAGTAAATTTTGATAAAAGTTGATGAAATATATGGTTGAAAAGTTGTGGGTTCCATAAAATGTGTGGTTAAAACTAATTATTCACTTTCACTTAGATTTTGATATAATTTTTTAGTTGAACCAAACATGGGCTTAAAGAAAAAAAAAAAAAAAAACCCTTTTCAAATAAAAAAAAAAAAAAAAATCTTCTATCACCATAATTTCTAACATCTTTCTTTACTTGGCACAACTATGTGATTTGAAGGAGAGAGAACTGAGATGAAAGGAGTAAGTGGAGAGAGCATGAGTGAAATGAAGATAAATACGCATTAAGATAGAGAAAGTTGACTCTTTTAGTCGTAATTCTTCTTTTAGTATAAAACATCAATATTCCATACTTAAGTATGACTTTAAATACTCAAATTAATTGAACTGGGCCTTATCCCATATTTATCTATTGTTGGCTAAATGAGTCCTCTTCTTCCTCCCCCGTTATATCTAGCGATAGACTCGTTCTTCTTGAGTTAAAGTGCTTCCAATCGTTTGTCTGCTTGAAACCTGGCATAACCACAAATATTTACCATTATCTTCTAATGACCTCGTTCCATATGATTTTAGGTTGACCTCTTCCCTTTGATTTACTATTTCCCAATCAATGTGTCTAGCTACTATAACTAACTCGTGAATGTTATAATACTTTATCATCTCTTATTGTTTTACTTGTATCTTTAAACATTCTTATCTCTACTTGTATTTATCTAAATGTATATTTATTGCCCACATTTGGTTCTATCCAAAATTGTTAGTATTTTAAGTCTTATATATGTTCCTAGTACTCGTAAAAGCTTGTCAAAATCCTATTAGTAGACTTTTATTCCTTGGATGACATTCTCTACTACATTTCCATCTTTGTGAATAAAGTGACCTTAAATTTAAAAGCATTATGATTGTGGTTTTTCATGATCTCCAGTATCTTGCTCTGCTTTTGTAACGACTCGAGTCTCTATACCCAAGTCGTTAGTTTGCGTACTGTCTGTTTTGGGTGAGCTCTTGCCCACTACCCCCTCACGCCTTTCTATCTCGTCCCTTAAAATTTGAACTGAAGATCTCTGCCTAATGAAAGACTTAAGTTGAATCTTGATACTAATTAGATAACTTAAGTCTTTCATTAGGTAGATGTCTTGAGTTCGAATCCTGTGAGACGCGATAGAAAGCCGTGAGGAGCATAGGCTCACCCAAAGCAGACAGTACGCAAGCTAACGGTTTGTGTATAGAGACCCAGATCATTACAAAAGAAATGCGCTATCGCGTCTCTCACGATTCGAACTCAAGACATCTGCATAATGAGATACTTAAATTGAATTCTGGTACCAATTGGTTGGGATAGAAAGCTGTGAAGGGGTAAGTGGGCATAGATTCACCTAAAACGGATAGTACGTAAGTTAACGGCCTGGGTACAGAGACCCAAGTCGTTACAAAAAACGCTGCCATGATTCAATTTAAATCTCTCATTAGATAGAGATCTTGAGTTTGAATCTTAGTGGACGCGATATAAAGCCATGAGAGGGTAAGTGGGCATAGACCCACTTAAAGCGGACATTGCGTAAGTTAACGGCTTGGGTATGGAGACCCAAATTGTTTAAAAAAAAAAAACTCATAAATAAAATCCAATTGGTATCATGATTGAATAAAAGTCTCTCATTAGACAGAGGTCTTGTGTTCGAATCCTGAGAGACGCGATAAAAAGTCGTGAGGGGGTAACAAATGCCTACCTAAAGCGGACAGTACGTAAGTTAACGACTTGAGTATAGAGACTCGTGTCGTACAGAAAGAGAGAGACCCGAGTCGTTATAACTAATTTGGTGTAAATTTTCATTTCGTATTTATCCATATTATACCGAGGCAACTTATCCATTTTAACATATTTCCACTACGTTCACCTTGTGAACAATTTGTCTTTTAAAGGCTCAGCACCCAATACCATTAAGTATAGCTGATCCAACAACTATTATAAGGAACTTGCATTATAATTTCATCAAATAAAAGTCGTTTATCGCTTCTCTTTATCCAACCCCTCTAATTCTATATATTACATCCTTGTGAAGCCCTCTTCTAGCCTGTTTTAGTGGGATAGCGTAGTTGTATATTGGAGATTCTTGAGGTCTACTAAGACATGTCATAACCATGTTCACTTTATTTAGCCTCTAGTGTCACCTCTATTTATTGACATACAGCATGATTTCTTATTCTAGTACGTCCTAGTTTCATCTTACAGATATTTTGTTGTTAATAGTCCAATACTTGGTACTGTAAAGGCAGTAAAAGCGTAAAGCATAATTCTCATGGAATGCATAGTGTACATTAAATGTCTTTCAGAAAGTGACCCAACTTGATATTATTTTCAGGGAACATGAGCTTGTGGAGCGTGCCAAAACCCTTAAAGTTAATGCTGGAACTGAAGCTGGAGTTGACATTGGACCGGTTATTAGTAAAGAGGTCTGACACACTATATAATTTATAACCCTGTTAGTATGCTATGTTAGAAAAATTACGTCATAGTGTGCCTTCTTGTATACCTTTTGAGGCCTGGTCTCAGCAGTGTTTGCTGGGATTTTTCTCTGTCCATGTATTTTTGAAATATGGCTTATCTTTTTCTGGTTCTTACCTTGTGTCTAAACTCATTCTGTCTTGGTTAGTGGTAAATCCTGTGTATTGCAATATGGTATCAAAGCACAGCAGAAGTGTTTTTATCCAACTCTGCTTTGCATGTAACCAATGATCTGATGGGTGAGTTCTGCATATGCTTCTAGTTGGTTGCTGGTATAAGCACTTATAACACCTATGTTGGGGCTATTTTTAATTGTAGTCAGACTGAGTAGTAACTGAAAGTGTGTCTATCTCTTTAGCCTGGTGCAGCTGCGAACAATTATTTATGCCTGGGCTTAGACCTCTGAGAATTTAACACCTGTTTGATAATGGATGGTTAGAAATCATTTGAATTTTTGGTTCTGATGCTTCGTGGGAATATGGAGTTTTAAATGCTTGTTCTACGATGGATATGCACCTCATTGTTGTACATCTTCTGTTGAATTACTGGATGGGATATACAGTAGTATAGACTGGCTGTATCGTTTTAGTTTTTAATGATTGGATTTTGTCCAGAAATAATTAACTGGTATTATCATTTTGTTTCACTGAGCAGCATCTCCTTGTTGGCCTTAAATGAAAATATCTTTACCTTTGGGAAAATGGTGCAAATATTTTGGGTTAGTAATGCTGCACCTTATGTTGATTGGGTTAGTAGACTGGACTCTGATATCGAAATTACTCTATGGAGTTACTGTTTCAATGTCTGGAACTCCAACTCTTCTGGATTGAAAATTAGCTAAAATGATGTGCTGCAATACGTGCTAGCTTAATTTGTGAGAGATTAGAACTTAGCTGTTGTCCATGTGTTTGCCATTTAGTCGAGGAAGCTCCAGGATGCTCTCACTATGACCTGTCTTTGGCACCTTCCCTGCTTGTTAGCTTAATCTTTTTTTACTGCATAAATCCCACACAACTCCTAGTGTGTGTGTGTGTGTGTGTGTGTGTGTATATATTGATTTTTATTCCATTCTCTCTATACTTTGGTTTGTTTATTTGAACTATGCAGGCAAAGAATCGAATATGCAAATTAATTCAAAATGGTGTAGAAAGTGGTGCTAGACTCGTTCTTGATGGGAGACATGTGGTGGTATGCTTTACTTCTATTTTGAATACCTATTTGTTGCATTTGCAGACTATTTCATTGTAAAATACTCTAGGGTTACTGAGAATATCTTACAATTGCAAAGTATTTTGATGGGCGTTGCCTCTTAGGTGACCTGTGTATTCTAATTTGCTGATATTAACTATGCCCTTGTTTCGTCCCCATTATTTCCAAAATAAAAATTTCGTATCTTTTATTTTCAACTACACATTCTTCAATAAAATAATATTATACGTAAAAGTTTAATAATTATATGACCTAAACATGTTGAAAATCATTAATAAACTAATAATTGACCATTATATAAGAATTTAATTACAAATTTATCTTCTTTTTCATGAAAAGGGGAAAGCGTGAAAAATAATAGAAAAATCACATTGAAGAGTGAGAGAATTATTAATTTATTATTTTTTTTTTGATAACCGTGGATGTCCGGGTCAGCTTGCTTGCACCTCAACTAATTCCATGGGGCCCTGGAGTTTACAGCCTAGTACTCACCTCAGTGGTCCTGAGAGGACTCAAACTGGTGACAATTGGGGAGCAAATTCAAGCCCTGACCAATTGAGCTACCCCTCAGGGTTAATTATTAATTTATTTTCTTTCATAAAAAAGTTGGAAATTAATCATGGTAGTAAAGTTCGTAGAAGGGGAAAAAAAAAGAGAAATGTTGACGAAAGAACAAAAATCACATATTGAAAGACATGTTTTTCCGAATGTCATCCAAAGTCTTGGGGGTGAGTAGGGACAAATTGTGTGGCTCTTTATTCATAACTTGTGCTTAAAAGTTAGGACAGAGAATTTATAAAAAGTATTGACATTTTGAATATTTGGCTTCTGTTGGATTTTAAAAGGTTTAGATTGAATATCCTGTAACTTTTAAAGGCATTTTAAAAGTTTATCGAAGTTTATATTGAATGCATTGCAACTTTTATAGAATTAGGTCTTCACAAAATTCTTTAAATTTAAGACTTTTTTGGAGCTAAAAAGTCTTCAAGTGTAATAAATGAAGACTTTCTAAACTCTATAAATTTGTTGGGGGGTATTCGGTAGACTTTTATAGACTTCTAAAAAGTCTTTAAAGGTAATGAGGTGTTCAATTTAGACTTTTTGAAATCCTACTAAAGTTAAGGGTATTCAAAATATCAATGACTTTTTATAAAGTTCTCTACGTACTAACTTTTAAGCACAAGGAATAAATAAAAAACCCGAACGGTATCTCTCCCATCTAGTAATGACAATGGGGCGGCTTCGGGGCGGGGCGGAGCTTTGCCCCGTTTCCTGCCCCATTTAGTTTTTTTTTTTTTTTTTAAACCAAAAATTTCCAATTAAATAAAAATTCAAAATTTTATAGTCCAAATCAAACAATACTTAACCAAAAAATTTCCAATTAAATACAAATTCAAAATTTTATAATCCAAAACAAACAATACTTAAAATAACTATATCAATATCTCAACCAAGCAATGAAAACAAACAATGTCCAAAATTAAACAAACAATGTTCAAATTTTTTTTTTTTATTTAACTTCGCGGGGCGGGGCACCCTCGCCCCGTCTCCCGCGACCCGAGGCGGGGCGGCAATCCCCGCCCCACCCCACCCCACCCCACCTGTCGGGGCGCGGCGGGTTTTTTTGCCATCTCTACTCCCATCGAAAGTTTTTAGATTCTCTACGTACTGACCTTGAAACGCCCCGCCCCACCCCACCCCACCCCGCCAAGCCAACCCGTCGGGGCGCGGCGGGTTTTTTTGCCATCTCTACTCCCATCGAAAGTTTTTAGATTCTCTACGTACTGACCTTGAAAGGTTTAAAAAAAAAGTCTTTCTTTCTTCAATATTTGCCCTTACCATTTTCCTTTGCGAATATTAGCCAGTATCAATTACTAACTTCTTTTTTTTTTTTTAAATGTAAAAGAAGATTAATATTTTTCTCTTCTACTTGATTTTCTCTCTACATATTCTCCTAACCATTTTTTTCTCTCCTCTTTTTAATTGTTTCCCTTTTTTCGTTAAAACGAAGACAAATTTGTGACTAAATTCTTATATAATGGTTGATTGTTATTTTATTTATGAATTTCAATAGGTTTAGGTAATGATAAAAGATTTATCTTTTATCAATGTATTATTTTTTTTTATCCGAAAGGTGGTTTTTTTCCTTTTTTTATTGAATCATTAATTATTGCATTGGTTTATTGTTGGAGAGTTATGTTTGCTTTTTATTGTGAGTATGGGTGCCATTTTTTTTTTATATAAAGTTATGATATGATTTCAATTATTTCACTTGCTTTAATTATATATAGTGCGATACTTTGATGATTATATACAATATATTTCAATGAAATTCTATTAAAGTCTTTTAACTGAAGTCCATGAAAGTTACTAAAATTGTATAAAAGTTCATAAAAATCTATGTCAGTCTTTATTAATAGAAGTCTATAAAAGTTTGTGAAAGTCTTTCGTAGTTCTGTAAAATCTACAAAATTCAACAAACAATCATGAACTCCACAAAAAGTCAGTCACTTAAAAAAGTCAATAATAGTATTTGAAATTCTAAATTCAATACATCCCCCTAGATGAATTTCTACAAAATTGAATTATAAAGTAGACATTCAGATTTTAACTATTATTTTTTAAGCGGGAGGGGGGAGGTTGTAAGGTTCGCATTTTAATTATATATGTTCTCTGATCCTACTATTTTACACGAAATTTCAACTATGTTTTATCTTTAATGCATCACAATGTGCTTTGAGGTTACTTTCTCTTGTGTTGAGCAATTAAAATATCTGGACAGTTACATATCTAGATATGAATGAATCAAGTAGAAAGGCCCTGCTTTATGAAGCCTTACAAATGTTCTCTACTGGACCTGCTTCTATAGGTACCGTGGTATGAGAATGGAAATTTTGTGGGTCCTACTATCATGTGTAATGTTACGGCCAACATGGATTGCTACAAGGTAATCTTTACATCCTTTAATTTTTATGTTTTCAACACAAATAAAGAAAAGAAAAATTGGCGATAGATGATTTGGATCAATGGAGTTAAAAATTCTTGACGGTCTTGTTGTTTTGGCTTAGTAGGAAGACATGCTTGGGCCCGTTCTTCTTTGTATGCAGGTGTCCTATTTTTTTTTTTTTTTTTTTAAATATTTTGTGTGTGTGTGTGTGTGTGTGTGTTTTTTTTTTTTTTTTTTTATGACCTATTCTTAGTTATGATTTTATTAATCCATTAGCAGGGTTGGTTAATGTATAATCTATTTTTGACTACTACCAGGTTGAAAGCTTAGAAGAAGCTGTAGCCATTGTTAATAGAAGCAAGTAAGCTTTTACTTTCCGCTTTTTATTTGTCATCAAGGGTTCAAGATAACATTATCTAATGGGTTCCTTTTATGTTTTGGGATGTTGAAACATGACTTGTTTAATGAGGGCTCTTGATAAACATTACACTTTCAGTCTGTCAAATATACTCAATAGAAGACTCGATGCCCCTTTTTGTGAGAGGTTCTCTAATTAAATAGGACTAAAATAACATCTAAATATGAAAACAATCAATTACAATATTAATTAATGGTAAAAATAATCTATTTATATCTAATACAATTATAATAATATAA
>CAIGRS010056373.1:0-10589 GCA_903798395.1 Fraxinus floribunda | reverse complement strand
TTAGATTCAGTTCTTATTCAATTCTCGGACTAGAATCGAGAACAGACCTAAACTCATCGGTTCTCTATTCAAATACTTGTTCGAGTATTTAATTTATGAAGAACCGTTCGATTCGAGAGTTTTGTCCAGTCTTAGTTCCATCCTTGTTGTTGAAATTGCACTTCGTATAGATTGAGTTTAACTTGGTGTTTAAATTCTTGTGTCAGTCTTCAATAGTTTGGGTAAAATTTTAAAAATTGGTATCAGACCACTTCATGCATGTTCACGAGGCACGAGGCGACCAGTTTCATTAAATTTGTTAAATTCAAAATAAAATACTACTATGAAAATCATTTATCCTTTCCGCGCTTGTGTATTGTTAATTAAAAGTGTTTGGAATCAAATGAAAATTTCCATTTTAAGAACAAAAGATTAAGAGTGGAATTAATAAAAAAAGCACTAGAACAACTTTATAATGCAATTTCTTCTTCACGTGCGTATATAATTAATTAAATAGTGTATTCCCTTTCAAGAACAAAGAATCAAGAGAACTCATTGGCCAAAGAGTTGATTCTAGTCCTTCACCAAATTGTTTGCCATTCTATATATCTTGCACTCATTTCGTACGTGCATAATTTTTATTTACGAATATGATTACTATGCATGTCCTATCACAGTGCTAGTCCTCCTCTTTCTCGCCAGCCAGTGGCACACCGAAAGCGCTTTAGTGGATCAAGTTATGTAAATTGGAACGTAAGTCAACCAACTTGTACAAACATCTCTTCACCCTAAGTGATTTATCCCAGTTGCACATACGTAGGAAATGTAAAAACATGGAAAATGCATCCAAAGGTGATTACTTGGTGGATGGAAAATCCGAGGTCCCTATTGTCGATTCGGTGCATTGGCCAAATGATAAGTGTAACAAAGAAAATTCAAAGTTCGAGGACCAAAACGAAAATATTCAATAGTTGATAAAACGATGATTGGAGATTACATAGGATCAATTAGATGCAATTGGAGGTTAAAGGAGTGAAACATAGTCAAAGTATTTTCACAAATCAATTTTGAACCCAAAAAGTTGTGCTCGAGATTTTCCGTCTTATTGAGACACATTTTTTGTATATCAAATGTTCAAATTGAAAAAGTAACATTTATAAAATAATTGTATGCCTTTGAGTTATGTCTTCAATGCACTTTGAATTGTCTTAATCTAATATCGAGAAAGAAAATTATGAGACAATTAGGCACATTGGCTTGGCTAAAATTCAAAAGGGACTGTCTGTGGTCCAATTATTGCAATACTAATTGCTACCTAACACAAATTCATGTTTCCCACCTACTTCCGACGTTGGAAATTTGTGAATAGTGATACCTACTACAAAGTTGTAATTTCGCAGTCGGTTGGCATTAAGAACCACACGATATTAATTATCGTTTTTTTTTATGTGTTTCAGTACGATGAAATGATAGATGGGTAAATGATAAGTCTACTTCAAGTTTCCCCCCTCGGCCCTCTCACATGCTGTATCCTTGGAAATTTGTGAATAATCCTACCTACTGCAAAGTTGTGGTTAATTATCGTTTGTTTGTTTTTTCAGTACGATGAAAATGAAAGATAAGTCTACTTCAAGTTTCCCCCCTCTCACATGCTGTATCCTTTGAAATTTGTGAATAATCCTACCTACCGCAAAGTTGTGGTTAATTATCGTTTTTTTTTTTTTTTCCCCATGAAAATGATACATGGTTAGATGATAAGTCTATCCCCCTCTTGCATGCATGCAAGCCTCGTGTGAATAAAAAAATCCCAAGCATGGTCCATGATATATACATATATATATTGACACACTGAATACGTTCATCTGCAATTCAATTTCTGGGGTTGATTATAATGAATTGGATAGGGTTTTATGGACTTCTTCTTCTTCTTCTACTACTCTTCAACAATGGAGCATCACAAGCAATAATCAAGACTCTTCCGGGTTATGAGGGTACTCTTCCATTCAAACTCGAAACAGGGTTAGTTTCTTCATTCCTTGTTTTCCTTTAGATACATAGTACTAGACTGTTGACAAGATTTTAACTTAGTTTTCATGTTCAAAATGATTGATTAGATACATCGGTGTGGGAGACAATGATGAAGTACAACTATTCTACTATTTCGTTGAGTCTGAAAACAATTATAAAACGGACCCTCTTGTGCTCTGGATGATGGGTGGACCTGGTTGCTCTGGTTTATTTAGTATATTTTTTGATATTGGTAATCTCTTCTCTAGATATATATGTGAATTTTTTGAAAATTTAGAAAGATTTTGAGATGGAAAAACCAAAAACAAATTGAAGTACATGTTCATAAAACGTTGTCCTACGAGTGATATTTTGCTCCCTTTTAGTTTATGAGATGCTTCAAGGACTAGCTTCCATGGATTAATCAAGTATTTTACCAGTTCTGTCAACCAAAGAAAGAAATAATGAAATTTTTGAAAATTATGAATATTTGGTTTTGAAATTGATATGCTTTTATAAACGAAGTTGGTGATCCTTATGTTACATTTTATTTCATATTTTTGAACAATAATAAATATATATACGCACATATATATACATAATATATGGATACACGAGTGTGTGTTTTGAAGTTCCTGCGAGAGGCTAAAAGTGAGTGATAAAAATGTTGGAGCCTAACGTTCATGTTTGGTGGTTTGATAGTTTATTAGTTTAGATGAACTTGCTTGATATGTTAACAAAGAACTAGTAGAGAACGTCGGTACATCCTATGGAGTTAAGACAGTGAATATTATGTATTATTCATAAATAATTTTTCTTGCTCAAAATTGAACTTTTACTGTGAGTATTTTTGACTTATAAATGATTTTTTTTAGTTATATATAATTTTATACATAAATATGATAAGTAAGTAATTTTATTGATTGAGGTGGGACGGGAATCCATAGCACCATCCCCCGTGCAAGGATTTTAACCCAATTACTGCCTCACTCTCCGATTACTCGAGAGATCTGCATTCAATTCCCATCCCTATGTGAGGTTAGGTGGGCTGTGGCGGGGTGGGATGGGATGGAGTGGGGAGGGATTACACTTTCTATGTTAAATATCGTATAGGATAAAAGTTATTCTTATCAAACGTGATACAATGTACTAATGTAATCGGTCATATTTCATAATTAGATAACACCGAAAATGACACTATACATCAAAAGAAAAATAAAACATATTGAGAAAAAAGTAATGACGACTTTACTTGATCGATGGAGGAAATAAGTTCTAAATGAACAATTTTTGTTTTAATATAGTGACAATTAAATTGAACTTTTGAATAAACTGAAAAATAGAAAGAAACAAAATAGAAATAAAAATTAAATGATATATATGACAATATGTTAGTAGGTGATGGCTTATGACAAGAGGTGATATTTTTACGAAACTATGTGTATACAAAAATAATGGAAGTTTGAATACTGTGCGAGAATTATAGATAATAAAATTATATTTATTTCTATGACTGTGATGTTCGTTGATATAATTTTTGAGGTTTATGGCTTAAATGTAATTAATAATATTCTCACACCAACTGGTGAGCTTGTGTGTAGGTCCGTTAACTTTTGATCTTGAAAATTTTGATGGAAGCTTACCATCTATTTTCCTACGTCCAAATTCATGGACCAAGGTAGAAAAATCTCTCACATTTTTCAAGTTGTATATGTACTTCTTCTTCTTCTTCCCTCTCTCTCTACTTTGATAATATGGTTATATAATTTTCAGGTTGCCAATATTATATTCATCGATGCACCTGTTGGTACTGGATTTTCATATATAAACAATTCACAAGGTCACCCTCCCTCGGACACAAAATCAGCAAAAGATATTTACACATTTCTTAGGAAGGTTGGTCGAAATTATTTATCATAGATATTTTATTCTAGATGAAAACTGAGTCAATAGAAATGAAATACTATGTGGAGCTTACTACTATTCATTACACATTCGCACCTAAATGCACTCCTTACCTTATTTTCGGGTTAGTGAATTAACTATATATTGATAATAATGCTATGCAGTGGTTGTTGAATCATCCTATGTTTATCAAAAATCGTCTATATGTTGCGGGTGAATCCTACGCAGGCAAACTTACTCCAATGGTTTCCGTGGAAATACTACAAGGTAGTATATATAAAAAATGAAAAAAAAAAAAAAGAAACTTAAAAGATTCTATTTCGATATTTTCTTATCCACCAATTAAGCTTGACTATGTAATGCAGGAAACGAAGCACAACTTCAGCCACAAATGTCCTTCCAAGTATTGACGAGCTCACACAAATATACGAATTTCTCCTTATTTATTTTCCAACACTATAAAATATATATTTTGTGTTAATGATCGAGTACTTTAAAAATTGAAATAGGGATACATTATTGGCAATGGACTGACGGATCCAAACATTGATTTTAATGCACGAATCCCATATGCTCATCGCATGGCACTTATATCAGATGAATATTATGAGGTAAACCTTTTTATTCAAAAATGTTGATGATAAAATGCAATATATTGCATCTTGTTCTCATGTTATCACTCGACACAATTTCAGTCAGCAAAAATTAGTTGTGATGAGAAATATTACAATCCCGATCCAAATAATGTACAATGTGCATATGCCCTTCAACAAATCCAAGAGGTAACATTTCTTTTTATTTTACATCAGGTTTTTTTTGTTTTGTTTCACATTTCTTTAACATTTTTTATGGTTGTAAACACTAAAAAAGTTCCATTGTATCATCAAATATTGCAGTGTATAAGTAATATAAACCAAGTTCAAATTATGCAAGAAAACTGTGGAGGTACAACAACAAAACCATATGAATCTTTTCGATGGCATCACACATTTCGGGGAGACAATTTAATTGACCATCTCCTCCTCCCAACAGCAGAACAAGAGTGTCAAGTAACTTAATTAACCCTCTCTTAATATTTATTTTTCTCCAAATTATGTTAAGACTTGGTCTTTCTTTATAAAAAAAAATTCGGTAGAAAAGAAGCATAAAGTAAATATATATATATTTTTTTAAATCTTTGTCGTGCATCCTGATTTTCTCATGAACATGTTTCTTTCGTGCAGAATATTTTTGATGTATCTGATTATTGGGGAAATGATCCGACTGTTCAAGAAGCTCTCTATATTAGAAAAGTACGTTAAATAGAAAAAGATCAAAGATTTAGTATGTGTTATCATGTGCTAACTGTCAACAAAAACAAAAACAAAATAAAAAACAGTATATGTGATCAAATATTACAGTAAACTCATATTTGATCACTAGGGAACGATAGCAAGGTGGAGAACATGCTATTTTGGAATACCCTATGAAGAGAATGTAGATAGTGCTCTTGAATATCATAAAATTTTGATCATGAAAGGATACGATGCTTTGGTATACAAGTAAGTCATATTATGTTCTTAAATAGAAATTGTGACTTAATTTGCTCAAAATATACAAATATGTAAATTTGGTTTATGTTGTCTAATTATGCTTGTTTTCTTTCCAGCGCTGATCTGGACATGGCTGCACCATATTTGGGTCCTTTAAAATGGTTTCGCATTCTCAATCTGACTATTAATGATAGCTGGAAACCTTGGCTTGTTAATGACCAAGTCGCGGGGTTTGTTTCTTTTTCTTTTTCTTATGTGTATCATTTTATTGTTCTCAAAATCGCAATGTACTTTACCCTTTGTAGATACACACAGAAGTACAAGAAGAATGACTTCCGTCTCACATTTGTAACAATCAAGGCAAGACAAAGTTTGAATGCACTAGTTCTTACAAGGATTTGAAAAAAAAAACAAGAAATTCAATTGTGTTTAAATTTATTTTGCAGGGTGCAGGACATATAGCATCATGGTATAAGCCTAAAGAAACTCTAGCGATGATCAGTCGATGGCTCTCTCGAACTTTATAGGTATGGATAGACAAGCCTGTTTTGGGAGGTTTATTTGTGCTCTAATGCATCAATCGTGTTGGAAATTAATTCTCTTTTTCATTATAAAAATTGTGGTTCGTGCAAGTTTATTCGGCGTGAGAAATAAAGTTGTCCACATTATTGCTTCTCTCGTGTCTTTTGCTTCTAGTTATTGTGTATGGATGGAATGTATTCTACTTTTCCTTTCAACCGGAGTTTGTGGTGATTTTATAATGAGATATGTTGCTGCTTATTTTTAAGAGTCGAGACGAGCATGGGTTGGTTTTGAGCTCAACCCGAAACCAAAATCGACCAAGTCAATATGTTTATGCCGAACCAAACTGACCCAAGATGATTCTTAAATCGGTTTTGGCAATGAACCAAATTAAAAACAAATTTTACATTACCAATTTGCAATATAGAAGCATAAAAGAATATGTAGATTTTTATAAACTTTGAAGGTTGCATAATGATCATTTTTTCACCATTAAATAAACATCATGGGCCCCACATGATTAGACCAAAAAATTAAATTCCTTTTTTTTTTTTTTTGCTTAAAGTTGGGAGACGAATTTTTTTGCCTATTTTTTGTGCTAGAAAGTAGTAAAGACAAAGCGTAATAAAATTCTAAACATAGTCTATATTTTTATCAACATTTTGAAAATTGATCCGAACATCGACCTGAAAAGATTAAGGGTCAAAAGGTTTAATTAGGATCGAAACAGATGCAATAAATATATATATACATAAATAAGAAAAATAGAGGCAAAACGAAAAAAAATGAATGAAAAATTCAAGAATTAATTTTTTTGTAAATTTTTAAAATAAAAATAGCACATTATTTTTAAAGTAACCTAATATAATAAAATAGCTTAAAACTTTAAATGCTCGAACAGTGAACATGAGGTTGAAAGGGATTTCAATCCCACGTCGGAAAATAAAGAAAAGGGAAGGATTGAAAGTAGTGAACAAAAGTGGCTGGCAACTCTTTTAACCATAGCTTTATGGGCCTTATTTCAATTCTTTTTAATGAAAAACACAATTAAACAGGTAACACGGTGATAGGTCAACCAGTTTTGCAGTTGGACCTCATTGTTGTTCGATTTTTTCCCGATTTTTAATTCTAGTGGATTTTCGTCATGATCGAACCAATTTGATGATAAGTTTAAGGTTTTTTTGGTTGAACCAGCTGTACTAACAAATTTAACAACATTGATTTTTATAGGTTTCCTTAATCATAATTTCATTACAATTAGCAAGGGCTTTACCCAAATGGGACTATGAACTAATTAATCTAGTAAGTTAAACTTGTTGGAAACTTTTCGTGTATGGAGTGACAAACAACACTGTGAAATACTTCAAATTACATTTAAAATTATGTAGAAATTTCGGCAAAGTAA
The DNA here is from genome assembly GCA_903798395.1 of Fraxinus floribunda. Classification (NCBI taxonomy): domain Eukaryota; kingdom Viridiplantae; phylum Streptophyta; class Magnoliopsida; order Lamiales; family Oleaceae; genus Fraxinus; species Fraxinus floribunda. The sequence continues at coordinate 3,239 of CAIGRS010056373.1, read as the reverse complement.
CAGTAGGAAATAATTCCAAATAAATCCTCAAAATGTGCAGTATAGCAGCAATAATATCAAAGTCGAGACAAGTGATGAACACTTTGTCCTTAAGTCGAATTTGTCCCGCAACGGTGCCTACGATTTATGACAATCAACTCCCAAGATACAACAACCAAAACATGTCTTTAAATATAGCAAGGTTTTTTTATTTTTTTTTATTTTATTATTATTATTTTTTTTTTTACAGTTTGATACACAATACTAAATTGAACTAGATGAGAATCATTTGTATGCATTTCTGATAATGTTTCATTGATTTTTCTCACATATGTATATATGCACATATAAGTCAACCCTAACATGCGAGCACTAATTAATGGAGTCTGGTGGCATCAAAAGGGTGTTTGGTGGGGATTAAAATTAGATTTTTAGTAGATTGTGATAAAAATTTTTGAAATGTGTAATTGAAGAGTTGTGAGACCCATAAACGATATGATTAATATTGATTGTTTGACTTTGACTTGGATTAAAGTCATATTTTAATCAGAACCAAACATGGGCCAAATGTGCAAATGACTGACAAAGCAGATCCAATATGAGTGAAATAATAGTAATGAAGAATAAATATTTAAGATCAAACTTCTGTTAAAAAAAATGATATGAACTTTTTATCTTATTGTAAGTATATAAGTATAAAAGGTGCGGCTAATCCATGTGTAATCTATATATACCGAACAAAAAATCAATATGCAATAATGCTATTCTTATATCTTTTTTTAACCTTAATGACAGTTGGCATTCATCAATAATATATTTATACAAATTTTTCAGTTTCTAGATATATTTCGGTGCAATACTGACACGATACCTTTTCTTTGATAAAGTGGAGTCTTTCACGCATGGAAGTCTAATCCCGACATTGACATTTATATAGAGATTAATAATTAGGAAAAATGACGCGGAAAAAAAAAACAGAAATTGATACAGGATTTTGAATTTCATTCACATGAGGGTGGGCCCCATGTGATTAGAATATTGACAAAAACTCCCCACCCACCCACCTACCCACCCACTGTCGTGTGTGTTCTGTTTTGTACATGATTTCAAAATCCTGTACCTATAGCATGGTTCAATAATGAGTTCTTGAATTTTTAATATCAACTAACAATAAGACACGAATTATTATCTTGTTCAACGCAAATCATTTACATGTAACTACATGCCTCCATCTCGAGATACAAAATTTTTGAGTCATAAAAAATTCAATTGTAGAATTAGTACGTTATAACTCATGACTGAGACAGAATTTATAAGCTTGAACTACCGTTAATTTTAACATATTTAAGATATTTCCAAGAAAATGTTAATGTATGGATAATTTTGTTGGTGCAGGCTTTATGTACGTGCTGTGAAAGAGTTGTTAAATTGTAGAACCGACAAGAACAAAGTTTAATATGTAGGAGCGTCATTAAACACTATAATCATGGGGTTGGAAATGTAGTATGTAAATTACAAACGAAAAAAAAAATCAAAAAATAAAAGCAAAGAGGGAAAAAGAAGAAAAGAATAATCCGAGGCAAGTGAATTATTCTCTTTTTTTAAGACAAAATTATCCCGCAACGATGCTCACGATTCACTTCACTTGTATCCTAAGATACAACGGATTCAACTTGTGGTGGAAGCACTTCAAACCACAAGTTACAACGAACTTTCTACAAGAAGAATATGAATTTTGAATGGTTTTGGAAATGATTTTGCAAGAGATTTATAAAATGCTAAATTCAATGATACGTGATTATGAATTGAATTAATAACCATTGATGCGACCCGTGGATTAAGAAATGGTCATTTGAATTTTGAGGTGTTAGCACACGAGAGGATATTCACCCTTGCGATGAGATCGGATGGGGGATTATAGTTGTAATCCCAATTTCATTTCATTATATGGTAACCTTTCATTCCGACTTTCTCTTTCTAAGCTCCTGTTTGGCACACATTAAAATTTTCATTTCCATTCTTCTACTCATTTTTAACCACATATTTTTTAATAAAATAATATTTTTCAGCACATCAATAACTTTTTCTTCTTTTTCGACCATAGATTATCCATTAATCTACTATTTCAAAAAACATTATTCCAAAACAATGTGGCTCAACCACACCTTAGGAAATGGCTACCTCTCTCTTATATTTCTCTTCTTTATTCAAAGGCTCAAAGCTTTCTGCCCATACGGTCTTCTTTGTGATAATCTCATTCTTGGTGTTCGAATCTCTTGTCTTCTTCGTTGTCGCAATGACCAGTCCACTTAGTGTTGATTTCGAATTTAAGCAGGAGTGATTTTTATTTTATTATTATTTTTTCTTGGTAGAATATGGGCTAAACTTAGCCGAGGAGCAGTTGATCCATCCTTATGTTGAAATTGAACATAAATTGCATTAAATGTGGTGTTGAAATTCTTGTGTGAATCTTCAATAGTATGGGTAAAATTTTTGTAAACTGGTATAAGAGCTTAGAGTAATATTCTGGGGGTTTGAAAACTAAAGAAATCGAAGGATCTTTGTGCATTTTTTCTTTGAAAATCGAGTTTGGAAAAGAAAAGGAGAAAAAAATGCATTTTGTTGTTTGATTCACCGCGTTCCATTCATATAGATGGCTCATAGGACCCACCACTTGACTGTTGACGATGAGATGACCAGTAGTGATAAGATTCATTAAGGCCATGTTTGATATAGATTAAAATCAGATTTATAGTAGATTTTGATAAAAGTTGATGAAAAGTATGTTGAAATTAATTGTTTATTTTAACCCAAAATTTTAATTGGACTTTAATCCAAACCAAACAAGGCTAAATTTGTTAAATTCAAAATTATGTACACCGAAATTTTTAAAATGAAATATCTACTTGTAAAGGGCATCCAGCATGTGCACATAATTAATTGGAAAATATATACCCTTTCAAGAATAGGGATTGCCCAAAGAGTTCATACTAGGCCTCAACAAAACTGTTTTCCATTCTATATATCTTGCACGTGTCTAAATTTTTTTAGGCAGAGATGTAGAGTCGTTTCAATGTATTTCCTTCTCTCCATCAGATTTCAACCAAAGATTAAAGAAATATAAAGCTTCGACTTCACCCGTTTCCAATTTGGCAGTGATTTACTGGTCTAGGTCCTAGGGCTATGCAAGCTTGCAACTATCTCGGAGACAACTCAACAAAACTCAATTCACTCCTAATGTTGCTTGGAGATTAATTTTA
>CAIGRS010056331.1:0-10492 GCA_903798395.1 Fraxinus floribunda | reverse complement strand
CAAAGAGAACGCATTTTCAGAAATCTCAAAACAGACACTCAAAACACACAGTACAAAATGAATTCAAAACTCAAAACACAAAATTGAAACATAAAGAGAACACCACCTAAGAGTTTTACATGTGACCCTCTGTCCCTCCCCACTTTTGCTCGGAGCTTGTCTTGCTGAAGTGACTTTAGAGCCATTTAATTGGTGGGCTTCGATATGCACTCCTGAAAATGCGGAGCAAAAATAAGATGTGATGGTTCCAAACACCATGCTTGTTACGATGGTTCTACGAAGAATATTCAATTAAGACAAGTTTTATAGACAATCAATAGATTCATAAATAACTAGGTCAACCTACTTAAGGCAACAATTCCACGTCTAAGAATAGTGGAGTTTGGCCATGCCCAATATGGTCGAGTTATTTCCATAGTCTACTAAATCCCGCAATCCTTGTTCGACCAACAAAAGCAATGCAAAAATAAGATCGGAGGTAGGGTATAACTTGTAACTATAACAAGTCCCAGACTCCATGTGACATTTGTCACGGAGAGTAGCAAAACTTCTAGAATATTAGATATCATATAGCGCTAAAAGTTGTTCTCATTATACATATATACACGTATACTATTATTGCGACCATATATGAACATTTTAGTATTTTTAACATCATCTTTTCGATTTGCATTATGAAATTGCATATTTGATACATCGTCTATGATTAGTAGGGAAGATAGAATAATTAGTGATTAAATTAAGGTTGATTATGGTGGATTGTTTCAATAGCACGTTAAAGTGTTACACTACAAGATAAACGTACAAGTATTGAAAACTTAAGAAAATTGTTACAATTTGTTTTAAAAAGATAATTTTGCTCACTTTTAAGTAAATTTTGATGATTCCCACACATACGACCCTCTTATCTATTTTAGTAGAGTGAATTCCTCAATTATTAACTCATATTTGCAAAAATTTTACTCTTAGAGCTATAGGTAGAGTCATCAGTTGACGAGTTCCATCTATTTCGGGTAATTCTAGTTTTGGGTGTAAATTTGAGTGATTGGAGTCTTTGTAATTCTTTGTTTAAAGGTTTCGAGTTGAGATCAGTGTGTTGATCTTGTGTCCATTGTAGTAGCTGCGTTTTCACTTTTGGGGCTTGGGTTTTGTGGTTGTTTCATTTTGTACAGAAGGGTACAATGTATTTTTTTCCGTGCCCAAAATCATATCAATCCCTAATGTTAGTGAAATTTTGTTGATCGGTTGAGTTCTTGTGTGTCTTGGTTTCATTACAAGTTATATCAAAGTGAATGAAGAGGATCAACCGTCTGTCGATGTTGTTCAAACAGAAATGGAGAATTCTAAGCCAGCCGTTAATGGAAACAGTGGACTGATTATCGTTGCAGATTTGGGAGATGTGATTGATTTAAAGGGTGACGAATCGCGAACCAAAAACTGAAAAGGACGAATTGCTGATGGCGTGGTTGCAGAAAATGCTAAACTATGGCATTACGTGGATCATCATGGGACCGTTCAATGTCTCTTCTCGTTCCACATGTTGAAATGTTGAAGGAATGATAATTACTTGCATCCCGGTTTCAAAGTTTGGAGAGTTTTCCGAAGCCAACAGATTGGGGATTTGGGAGAGGTGATCAATTTAAATGATAATAAATTGCCAACAAAAAAGGCAAAATACGATGATCGAAAAATAGTCGAAGACTTTGCTAAAAGATGGAACTACGTCGGTCCTCAAGGGACGATAAAGGTCTCTTTTCATTGTACATGTTGAAACGCGATGATGTTCCCTTAGTTGACATCCTCCATCAAGTTGAATTCGAAAGTCTCGCAGTGGTAGATTTACAAGTTTGTGATCAGATTATCTACTCTTGTGAACTTTGTTCTTGCGATATTCTAGAAATAGAAGCCCTAGTAAAAAGACTTCAAAAGATGAGATTTTTATTTCATTAGAAGTTGATTCTCATTGTTCTCTTCCTATTCCATTTATTCTCACTTTGAATACAAAGGTAATAGGGGTTGAGTTTTTAATGTTTATTGTCAAGTACTGACGTACATGTGTGTTACGAAAAACAAACGTCTTTATCCAAATTTGAAATTCGTATTGGATTTAGTCAAATTTGTAATTTAAAATTCGTGTCAATTTGTTATTCAAGAGCGTCCTTCCTCATTTATACTAGGAGAAAACAAGTACTTAAAACTTTCGTAAGTTGAACTTGGCTAGCTTTTCTCTATAGATTTTGGATCTAGGGCCATCATAAGATCGAATATCAATCTTTCATCATCCTACTCTAATCAATTAAAAGTATCGAACTTTCAATAAATTAAATTTTGTATTTTGTATTTTAATAAATCTCGACTTACAGAATTACCAATATTCTAAAAGTTCGCCTAGGTGCATAGTTGGGCTTTGCTGCTTAGCTACGTTTTATACATTTTAGAGCCCATTTGACAATTGTTATTATAGAAAAAAGAATTTTAAAAAGTGATTTTTTGTAGAATATATGATTAAAAAGTAAAGAAATCTTTTGGCACGTGTGTAGAATATTTTATTATATGAATATGTGGTTGATAATTGTCTTGTAACAAACCATAAAATAAAGTAACGAATGTCAAATGGGCACTTAATGCCTAGACCCGCTTAGACTCGTAAAAGTTAAAAGTTTGACCTTAACATCTAACCATGCTTTACACTTATTAAAACATTACGAATTGTATTATAATTATTATTTTTAAAAAAGAAAAAAAGTGAGCAAACCAAAACTTTGCTAAGAACTATTTATTGTCAACATCTCGTTGAAAGTGACAAAAAAAATAATTTTTATAAGATAAATTTATTCTCAATGACTCAATCCCGATCCAGGTCTAGATTTAGACGTGCTCGTATCATGCCGTCTGGTGGTGCAGTAATACATAAAATAATGTTATAGCACCACCATGACACTATCATCGGGAGAAAGATTCATAGCATCAACAGATATCGATCACCTTTATGTTCAAATTTTATTAAATGTGCCACATATTATTTTAGGGAAACAAAATTAAAATGCATTTTGCTTCGCAAATAGATGAGCATAAAATTATTTTCATTATTTATTGACCAACTAGAGAAATTAAACTCCGAAATACTCAAATAATAATGAAAATTTTGTAAATGGAAATGTGGAAGTGGAAAATGATGCTTTGCAAGTATTTATTTTCGCTGTTTGGTTTAGGAGACAAGGAACTTTGAAAGTAACATTTACAATTTTAAGGATTAAATTAATCATTGTATGGTCTAATATGGCATGTCTAACGTGTCATTAATACATAAAATAATGTTATATAATTATAGTGGTGACGTGTCTAACACTAATAGGTAAATGGGACCTACATCCTTATAGTTCAGTGAGATCTTGCTACATTTACATAAAAATTTAGAATTATACTATTTGTACTTTTGTGGTACACTTTGATTTACCCGACCCCACTCACTCCCTCACATGGGGGTCGGGTCCCATGCATGGAGGTGGGGTCGAGTAAACCAAGGCGTACCCCCAAAGGGTATATGTAACAAGGTTAAAAGATTTACATAATGAATTACATAATGTCACATGATATTTTACAATTTTTCAGTTTAAAATACAGTCAATTTTTTCATATAATTTTTTCCCTCCACATCATATTATGTAATTTATTATGTACATGTAACAAGATTCGTTAAGTGAGTTGATTTAATAACACATGGCTAGTAAACCAAAGGGCCACGCGAAACCCTAATGGGTCATAACTTGGTGGGGATTTTTCCACCCATACGGTCCTCCTATATATTTTATAGCGTTAAATTCCTCCTTAGGTTAACTCTTTGCAAAAATTTTACTCGAGAGCTCTAAGCAAAGAGAGTCATCGACCAACCGAGTTCCTTCTATTTCGAGTGACTCTCACCTCATGCAATGTATAGGACAGTCTACTAGTGGATCCAGTGAAAAAATCCACCAGTATATCTTCCTTGCTAGTAGATAAGGAATAAATTAAATTTCAAAAGAAATAACAATCATGCTTATGGAATATATGATGAAAAAATGATTTTTTTTAAATTTTATTTTTCATGTTTCCGAAAAAATAAATTTTAAAGACCTTTATGTCAAGAATTTCTCCTCATTTTCTCGTTTCCTGTATTCAGCAGGCCAATTTATCACGATCCCAAATGGAACAATCGGGCCCCACATGAGTTTTTTCTATCGCAACTGATGGATACACCCTCGACGGGCCATCGAATTTTCAAAAGCCTGCCCTTCGTCTAAAAAACCTGAATGGCTGAATGGTCCCCAAATTATACACTATGTGCGAAGATGGTCCCAAACTTTAAATTGAACTTCAACAATGTTTTAAAACTATAAGCCCCCGAAGACTCTATTTTTGCAAAAAATGTATTTTTCTAAAATTCATTTTCAACCTAACATTCTCTTATAAAATAACGTTACTCGTAAATTCAAAAATTTTCCTTATTTTTTAATTACGTATGTTTCAAATAATCATTATTTCAAAATACATTTTTCTCTAAAATCTCATTTTAATGAAGTCCAAATAAAAGGCTAAGTGCATTAAAAGCGTACTTTTGATCCAAGGAGTAATGCAATTTATTCTTACCGGTGTATTAGATGTCAAATTAACGAAGAATGGATGTCACGTCATAAATTAGCTGTACAAATAGGGCGCTCTAATAATTTTAGGTGGAAATCATTTTCGGAACTAACAGGATTATTGGAGTACAATTTAAAGTTTGGGGACTTTTTCGCACACAATGTAAAGTCTTAAGAATAATTCAAGTTTTTCATCCTTCCGTAAACTGTGAAGTGGTGCATATTCTTTTAAAACTCATTTTAAACCATATTTTTTTAATAAAATAATATTTTTCATCACATTAATAACTTTTCTTTACTTTTTAACCACACATTTTTCATCATATCACTATTTAAAATATATTTTTTTCTCAATAATATACATCTCAAACACACCCTAAATTGATTTTTTTTTTTCCCAATCATGTTGCAACATAAATCTTAACGCTACATGATATTCAATCATTGAACAGTTTAAAAATAAAATTAATTTTTTTATCCAATCATTTAATTTGACAATGATTCGTGATGTTCTATCGTTTCACGGTTTAAAATATAGTCAACTCTTCCATCAAGTTAATATGTCGTCACGAGCAATAATGTCAAACCGGTAAAGTAGGTTTTTTTTTTTCTTCCGGAATTTGAAACTGCAGGCATACACCTAGAATTCTAAGAAAGCACGTCCCATTTCCGATTCAAAACAGAAATAAATTACAAAATAAGATGAAACAACGCCAGAAGATGAGAAAAAAAAAAAAAATTCACAATTTCATTTTCATCCCAATAATTATCATTTCCCGAAGGAAAAATGAAAATCTGTCTTCCCCTTCAATCTCTCCTCCTCTGTTCATAGATGACCAGTTAACGATGAAGATCGAGCCAGGTTCTCCAATTTTTTATACATTTCATTTCATTTCACTTCACGTTGCTTCTGGATTGATACATACGTGTATAAATTCGATAATTGTTTCTTCAAATTTTGACAATTTTAGCTGCTTTAACCACCGGATTTTCCCTCGAGATGGCCTCTCTTCCGGCGGCTTTGTAGTCGTAGCTGCAGTCGTGTCGATCGGAATAACGATGATCGGCGCAGAAGAGCTCGCCGCATCTGCATCTAAATCCAGTCAAACCTACTTTCCTCCGGCAACCGGAGCAACGATTCACCTCTCGCTTCACCAACACAACCTCCGCCGAATCCGAATCCTCTTTCTTCAAACCCTGACTGATCTCAACAGGTTTCAATTTCCTCTCAGGCGAAGGCCTCGAGGACGAGCTGGATCTAAACGATTTCTTAGATCCGGCAACCGCCGTGACAACGGAGGATGCGGAGCCAGCTGCTGTGGCGCTGAAACATTTCTTACACAAATCATTGGCCGCAGAATTACTAGCAACACCGCATTTAACACACAGCGTGATGGTCTCCGGTACGACCTTGAATTCCGTCTCTTCTTTCTCTGTTTTTTGCGCCATAATTACAAAAATTCACAAAAAAAAATTGACAATTAACCAGAAATTCTTATAAAAAAATACACTTGTGATTATCGATTTAAAGAGAAAAAACGAGAGGCAGAGAGGTGCAGGAGAAATTGGTTTGTGTGTTGGATTTTGAAGAGGAAAAAGTGAAGGAATAATAGCCTCATGGGGACGCGGATTACGATCTAAATGGACAGAAATGACCTCGTGACTTTTCAGTAATTACAGGTGGGGGTTTTAGGTGAGAGGTGGGTGGGGCTAGCTTAGGTGCTTCTAGATCAGGTCTGACGTGGTATTACATAATAATCCCTCACCCATTAGATGATATTTTAATGTTGATTAGAGAGAGATTATAAGGTGGAGGGAATGTTTTTAACGGGATTACTATTTTCTCCTCTTATGATTATAATAATAAACAAACTCAAAAAATCAAGTACTAGAATATCAAGAAAGTGAATTGGATATACCGTCTCTTGTACCATGGATTTGCAGTGCAAGACCGAGTAAGATTATAAAGTTCGGAATTAAAATCAAATTTTTAATAGATTTTGATAAAAGTTGTTGAAATGTAAAAATTATGGAAACCATGAAATACGTCATATGTGGTTAACATTAGTTTAAATTAAATTCTGAATTCTAATAAGTACCAAATAAGAGCTTAATATTTTAATTTGTATAATATGATTTTGTTCTATAAAATATAATCAATCTTATTTACTTAAAAGTCTAGATGATTATCGGTCTTCAAGTAAATGCCTCGTCTTTAAATCAACTCGCTTTATCAAAAGCTGCCAAGTCCAGTGCCTTGCGATCAAGCAAGGACACATCACCTCTACATCAATTTAGCTTTATCAAAAGTAGCCTAATTCTAAGAACATCACCTTCATGCAGGGTCTTGCCTCTACATCAACCTAGATTTATCGAAGTTACCTACGTCTACTATCATCGTCCCCAAACAGGTGCATCGCCTCTACATCAACTCAGCTTTATCAAAAATTGCTTAAAGTATACTTGCCCTCATGCAAGGATCTTGTCTTTACGTAAACTCAGATTTATCAAAGCTGCTCATACTTCAGAGTCTTGCCATCACAAGTAAAGGCTTCGACTCTATATCACTTATGTTCACACAAGCTACCTTGAAAGGTCTTCACACACCATCAATAGAGTTTGTTCACAGATTATATAAATATTCATGCTTCGACTTCAAGAACTACTGTGTTACGTTATCTCTCCACAATTAAAAGGTTACCCCAATAGCATAGCTTTAGCCATGACAAAAATACTCCACGCCAAAATATCACTTCTCCAATGGCAGATCACCATATAACGTGTAATGAACCTCAACATAAAAGTCTACCATGTAATAAGTGAATCCAAGGTCACACTCTACATCACTACTCTATCTTGTCTATCCGAGGCCCTTAAATAATCGAAGTGATGCACTCCTTCGAACCCCCATGGACGAAGTGATGCAATACGACCTGCTGCAACACCAGTTCTAAACGAATAGGCATCAAGCACACAAAGACACCGTCCATTCAAGATTCATTGTACAAGATCTTCAATGATTCATTTATATAATCTCTCTATAGCAATCACACTATCAAGTCAACTTTTCATATGTCAGGCCTAGATTGTAGGGTGACTACTTTTCAAAATCTTTTAATGCCTCTGAACCCTAGGACTCATGGAATGACTCATTTTCCTTCATTCCAAAATCAATTAAATTATCTCCTACAAAAATAATATTCATTTCCTTCGTGTACTATTTCAAATTTTTACATTTTTGTATTGAATATTATTTTCTTGTATTTTTTTAGTCATCCTCCGATTTAGAGAGATCAAAACATTAGTAGGCTCGTCGATTTTGTAATTTAGAGTATTATTATTACAAATCAAGATCATTGTATATTGGAAGACAAGTATTGGATGACCGTCACACCAGTGCGAGACATTATTGTTTTAAGGAGAAAGAGTTGAACTCTTGCCTCAACTATAATATTTCTTCTTTATTTCTTTCATTGATTAAGTTGAAAACATGTCCAATTTTCCACTTATCGAAAATATTATTTTAAATATAAATTAGTGCATGATTAATTCATTATATTACATTTTTTTTTTCAAGTTTTAAGGAGAAATAATTGAACTCTTGACTTGACTATAATATTTCTGCTTTATTTCTTTCATTGATCAAGTTGAAATCGTGTCCAATTTTTCAGAAAAAAGATTATTTTAAATATTAATTAGTGCATGATTAATTCATTATATTACATTATTTTTTCCAACAATTATAGTGAAAAGGCGAAAAAATAAAAAATGAAGAAGAAGAAGAGGAGGATAATAATTTTGGAAAGGTGGAAAATCCTGCTAACATTTCCATGGGTAAGATAGGAAATTAATGATGTCATCGTACCCATGGTGATATTGATAAGGGAAGAGAGAGAGAAAGAGAAAAAAGGAAAAATGGCATAGTCATGTCAGCCGTCCACTATGACCAGCACTCGACTTTTTATACCAAATTCTGGCATTTAAGATACGTGTCATCAAATGATTGTGCCACGCTTGTAGATTAATTGGGATTAAAGTAACTGTTGGTAGTATCGTCTCTCCGCGTCCCATAGTCGGCCGCTGAAATTTTGTTTAAGGGAAAGTGGGGCCCTTTCCTCTATATTCATACTCTGTAATGTGTGGTCCCATGGGGTAACCTCTTTGTTCGGCTTTCGCGTACCCGCTGCTGCTGTCGACAAGCCAAGGCCCTGTTCCATCCACATTTTTTTAAAAATGTATTATTTCAATATTTATTTTCAACTACACAATTTTCAATAAATTAATATTACGTGTAAATTTAAAATTTTTCATTCTTCTTTAACCATATATTTTTCATCACATCACTATTTAAAATACATTCTTTTCTTAATAATGTGCATCAAACATGGGCTAAACAGTTCTTTCTTTTAATTTATTTCAACCATATTTACTTTAGAGATAATTGTAGCAACGTTACCAAACCTTTCATTTGTGTCACATACGGTACCAAACATTTAAAAAACTCGCAAACAGAGTCCAATTTAAAAGAAACTGTTAGTTTGACATTAGTTGACCGAATAATTGACATTGACTATAATTTTGACTAATTTTACCAGGTTAAAATGGTGAATTTATATTTTTAATAATAAAATAATAATAAAAAACTACATCTTTTCCACTCAACCCACATGCCCAAAACCAAAACTAGGACCTACGCATTTCTCGGCCATCGCCACCCACCCCACTAACCATCGTCGCCCTGACTTCCATGTCCATATGTAATAATCAATGAAACACCGACTGAAACACCAAAAGCCAGAACCCACCCAGTTCCGGACCACCGTTCACCATCACTTGTCTACACCTCTACCATGTCCCATCCATCATATCCGACTGCTACATTGAAACACCAGATTGAACACAGACTCACCGCCATCTCCACCAGATCCTACCCATCAATCGCCATCCACGGCGGAAGAGAATGAAATATCATCACCACAGCTACAACCACAACAAGAACCCACTAACACCAACGCCTACTAAAGACGAAGAGGAAAAAGGCTTGCTGGATTCAGAAAATAAAAGTTAGGGGGCACAATCAAACTTACAAAAAAGTTGAGAGAAATTTTACACTCGAAAATTTACGTTAAAAAAAAATCATACCCTATATAAATTTGCATCCGAAAATTTATATGGGATATGACTTTTTCGGATGTAAAATTTCGAAATTTTTTGATGGCATATTCCATATAAAGTTTCCTAATAAAATGATGAAAATTAAATTTAGAAGTTTATATCGCAAAAATAATAAATGTTAATGAAATAATTGAATTTTTTTGAAAAAAAAAATGAGTTATATGTTTTTCTTTAAGACTCACTTTTGATGTATTTTTAACTATTTTCGATATCTATTTGAAATATTTGCTACGCCCATAATATAGTTCTCGAAATAAACTCTGAGATGATATAAGCAATTTGTAGATTCGATTAGCGTACAATCGTCGAATAATTTTTAAAATTAGCATGTAATAAAATAATTGAATTTTTTTGAAAAAAAAAATGAGTTATATGTTTTTCTTTAAGACTCACTTTTGATGTATTTTTAACAATTTTCGATATCTATTTGAAATATTTGCTATGCCCATAATATAGTTCTCGAAATAAGTTTTGAGATGACATAAGTAATTTGTAGATTTGATTAGCGTACCATCGGAGAATTTTTAAAATTAGCATGTTATCGAAATTCAAATTTATTGTAATTTTGCTCATGTTTGGTGGAAATTAAAATCAAATTTCTAGTAAATTTTGATAAAAGTTAAAACAGTTATGAATTCAATGAAATATGTTATTAAAATTAATTGTTAACTTTAATTTAGATTTCAATCGATACTAAA
>CAIGRS010056229.1:0-11873 GCA_903798395.1 Fraxinus floribunda | reverse complement strand
ATTTGGAGCTACAATTTTCCAACTAGCGTTCAGCGACTTTTATTTTGGACTCTGGTTCTGTTCACTGTCAAGCTGTATTCGGAGGTTTATGTCCGAGGCCTGTTTGGTGCGTCTATGGTACCATTGGGGAGGAAACGCGAATCGAGGTTAAATCCACCCATCGTCATTCAACTTTACAGTTCTATGATCAGCACCCAGATTTTATTTTATCAATTATCGTTCAATTCACATTAGCCATCCAATTTGATTTTATTTCATTGCAATCACTCAATTTCATATAACGTTTTATAATATTTTACTATGACTACTTATTTTCATTTCATCATTTTCACTAATTTTAAAAGGGGTAAAACGATAATTTTTGTATTATATATAAAAAATAAATTTAAAAAAACAAAAATAAAAGTTATTTAAAAAAAAAAATTTAAAAACGTTTATTTTAAAATAAATTTTTATCTTATTTTAAAAATGTTTTTTTAAAAATAAGTTTTTATTTTATTTTATTTTATTTTTTAAGGAACGTTATTTTTTTTAAATAAATTTTTATTTTATTTTCTAAGTAATTTTTTTTAAATAATTTTTTATTTTATTTTTCTAAGTAACTTTTTTTAAAATAAGTTTTTATTTTATTTTATTTTTTTTAAATAATTTCTTATTTTAATTTTTTTAAAATTTTATTTTTTATGTATAATGCAAAGTTATTGTTTTAACCCTTTTAAAATCAATAAAAATTGTGAAAAAAAGTTGGATGGCCCGGTGAAATATTATATGAAATTGGGTGATCATGATGAAACATTATATGAAATTAGATGACTATGGNTGGGTGATCATGATGAAACATTATATGAAATTAGATGACTATGGCGAAATAAAATCAAATTTGATGGTCATGGTGACACAAAGTATAAAGTTGGGTGGCCATAGTGAAACAAAATCAAATATTGGGTGGTCATTGGTGGATTTAACCTTCCTTAAAATTATTTTAACAAAACCTGAAATAAAAAAGAATAAGAAAAAAAACCTACAAACGTTAAGAATAAACTACCTCTTGCCGTTCTATATATCCTGTACCATCCATATCATACAGCTTAAATGAAACTGCAGTATCACAAAAAAAAAAAAAAAAATCTTTAATGTAACATTCAGCCATAATTTTGGATCAATAAACCAAAAATACAAGTGTCAAAAATAAAGTTGGAACATATCTCTATAACTCACAGTTGATTTTCTCTTCTTGTGGTGCATTTGGGTGGAAAACATTCAGTGATCTAACGAAGTCACCAAAATCAATGACTCCTTTTCGCTTCACATCAAAGAGATCAAAAATCTACAAGAAAATAATTAAAATGTTACATAAGAAAATTTATAGCTTGAAACAGAAAGAAAAAGAGGAAAACAATACAACAATTTTCTGCATTGGAGTTTGCACGAACACATTTTAACATAGCTACAAATATTAGTGCAGCTACTTGTTTAACATTGGCAGCGACTCTTTGTGAATGAATAGGCGTATGCCTATATACAACTCCATGCACGTAAAACTTTCATAAAACAGAAATCTTAAAAGGCCTGGTCTTCGATCTGATGATGTTACTTTAAATTAAGCGAAGCACTGATTTGTACAGGTATGAAAGCGAATAAGCAAGAAGGTTGAACATCCAGCAATCACACAAAAACATTAAGCAAATGATGAAACTTAGATCAGTATATCCTAATGTTTCTAAAGCTTGTTGAAATACATCAGTAATACTTATTAATAATCCCAAGTAGAATATTAATTTTATTGATGTAAGATGAAAATGTAGGGTTGCGTTGCAAACTTCTGGGTCAAGTGGCTTTGAAAATGTAATCAGAATCAAGAAAGATTAGTAATACCAAACTTCCTAACTTGCTTGAATAATATAAGCAAAGCAACAGTCACAGAATGGTTACCTCCCCCAACATGACCTAAAAATTGAACCAACTAATTTGATCAATTTATGAAGACCAACTAAATTGAATGGCTGTGTTATGTTTTATGCAGTTCCAATTATGTCCATTCCTATGGGAATACAAAATGACGTAAGGGTTCATTGTATTTAACTTTGATTGTATGAAAAGTACACGGATTATTTTGTAATGGTAGTTTGCGAAGAGCAATGAGGGATAGAGTTTAATTTAGAAAAGTTAACTAATCTGGGATATTTGAGAAATGTAACAAGCATTGACAGGAATAATGATAATTGTACACACAGCAGCAAACTTTTGTAATATAATTCCTTAAGAACTCTTCAACATACTATCCAGCTTAAAGCGTGCATCAATGGTTTCGGTTCATAATCAAAGCAATGAAGCTTATAATCAAAACGGAATTAAAATATTGTAGTTCAGAACATCATGCATGATTTGCTACTCCCAGACAGAGGGAAAAAAAATTTCATACCCGGTTTGCAAAAAGATTCTCTTTCTTCCTGTTCTTGAAAAGAGCCAACTGAAATTCTTCCTGCATATAATGCATTGTTCCAAATGCATCAAAATCAAATTATAATATTATTCTAAATAGCACGGTGTAGGTAATTTATCTAATCATTCTCAAATCACGTGATAATTGTGCTATATAATTGGAAAGATTAAATTTGTTATAAGAAGCTCCAACATTCGAATTGCAGTGCAAGGATCAATGTGTTGTGTAACATTCATCAAAGTTCCAATTATTTACTATAATTCAAATTTTTAATTGACTCCAACTTATAACATGACATAAAGCAAATAGAAAAGTGACTAGCATAGTAGGTATGTTGATCATAATGCCAAAACTTTTCGTTGGAACATATTTTTCTTTATGTTAAACTTTGATACTAGTGCTTTATTGGCAGTGCATCCATTATGATTTCAGATAATACTACTTTCAACAAGAAATTTCTTTGGAAGTCTAAAATATAGATACATAGAAATAGAGGTAAGTATGCACAAGAGGTGTGGGTCTTAAAGGGAGTGAATTGTCCAAATAGTCACTGAACTTTACGTCATGCTTCCAAGAGGTCACTGAACTTTTAAAATCACTCAAGTCATCACTGAACTTTGCAAAAGATTTCCACGAGGTCACTGAACTTTAAAAATCACCACATTCATAACTGAACTTTGCAAAAAGTTTTCCAGGGGTCACTAATTCAGTGATCTCCTAGAAAACCTTTTGCAAAATTTAGTGATCCCGTATAAACCTTTTGCAAAGTTTAGTAATGAATGGGGCGATTTTTAAAGTTCAGTGATCTCGTGGAAATCTTTTGCAAAGTTCAATGATAACTTGGGTGATTTTGAAAGTTCAGTGACCCCTTGGAAGCATGACGTAAAGTTTAGTGACTATTTGGGCAAATCACTCTCTTAAAAGGCATAAGATCCTTTAGAAACCTAACGATTACGTATTCATATGACTGCGGAAAATCGGAATCGATAAGTAGAAGTTAATAGACTAGCAAAACTAGAAGATGTGTGGAATCATGATACATTTATGGTATGAATGAAAATCTGGAATATGTTCTGAGCAAATTACCTTATTTATTAGCCCATCGTCAATTACAGAACTGCTAATGCTCTTAAACAGCTCAAATAATGCTTCAACTTCACTAACACTGACTGCAAAAGAAAGTTCATGAATACAAGTTTTGACTTATAAGGAAAGCATCGAGATATAACATCACAGAAACCATCTAATGATGGTAAGCAGGTAAGGGAATGAGTGCCGACTCAAGAGTTAAGTCAAATATTTTATTGTCAGATGAAATAAAATAATTGTACAGGATGTTAATATAAACCTCAATGAGATATTAAGGCTTAACTTATAAATTATCTTTATGAATTTCGATTAGAGTCGTGCACAAACGGGAATGTCAACACTCACCATAGAAGTACAACACAAATACTAAACTCCATAATGGATCGTGCAATAATTCTAATAACCAGAGAATTAAACTTAAAAACAATTAAAAAGAACATTCTGATCAAATACTTTATTTATTACGAGTACCACTTGGGCTCCGTTTGATACTACATATTTTCCATGGATTTTTTTCATTTTCCAACTTTTATAGTGTTTGATTGGCAAAATTTTTTGGAAAATATTTTTCAACTTTCCAAATTTTTCACCTTTTTGAGGAAAATAAATTCTTGATGTTTTGATTGGTAAATATTTTTCAGGTTTTTTTTTTTGGTAATTGGAAAAAAATCTAGACATAATGCTAAAAAAAAAAAAAGTCACTTTTATTGACAATTTTCATACAAAACAAAGCCAAACGAATGGTATTTGGTATAGTTATTTTTTTTTTTCAATTTTTTTTGGCAATTGGAAAAATTCTAGACCAAATGGTAGAAAATATTATCACTTTAATGGACAATTTCCATAAAAAACAAAGCCAAACGGACACCAAATTTTCAATATTTTTCATGGAAAATTATACCAATCAAACCCAGTTAATTACAATTCCCAGTAAAACAATTTATAGGCAAATCAATTCCATGTAAAACATTTTCTTTCCACTCATTTTCCACATTTGCAATCAAACGGACCCTTAATGAAAAATTTTGGAGAAAAATAATGTCTTGTGATTTCTATCCATGAGTCCTTGGTTACACTTATGAACCAACCCCCAATGTGTTGATATCATACTTATTCACTCACCAGAATTGGATCAAGGAAGAAGCGCAAATCAGAAGATCCAAAATGCACTGTGCACTCTTCTATAAGAATAAATGTGCACTCTTCTATAAGGGTAAATGTTAAGTGCCAGCATCTTAAATAACCAACTCAATACCTTTGTGCTCGTGAATTACACTTTATTCAACAAGTTCTTTTCACTTGAACAACTTTTCTTAAATCCTTAACATGTGACTCACATATTTGTACAACCTCTATTTCCTCATCAAATATTACTTGACAATGCTAATATCACATAAAAATGCAGTTATTTCATTGAAAATATGAACAAACAAGTCTTTCCCACTTTGATATGAGAAAAAGATTCAGAAATTACAGATATGAATTATCAGTCAACAAATATTATTCCACCAAAATAAATAACAAACTTACATGCTGTTTGGGAAGCAAGTAAAACTGGATCTTCGTGCCCAGGAGACTGCCGTGTTGCTGTAGACTGAATACAGCCCATTTAGTTAAGGGAAACGCTCCCCAGCCAACTAGTGCCTAGAACCTGCATTTCATCATGATACATCATCAATATTATCATAAACTTGCAAAAGACACCCAAATCCAAAAATTAAACCTTCCAATCAATTAGTATACCAACTACAAACAAAAGTATTATTTCATACAACTGCCTCCCTACTTCATTCAGATCTAGGATATGATCTAATTGAATGGTGAAAAGTAGATCGAAATAGACATAGAAATTGGTAAATGTCTCCCTTGATTATAAGAAAAGGTTATATAAGTATTTTCCACACTAGTATCCAACCCAAAAGAAGTCTCAGTTTCCAATAACTTAAGAAACAGCTGGTTCCAAATGAAATAATATTAAAAACTACATTTATAAAATCTGTCATCAGAAAACAATGAAACAGCTTTGAATTTTTCACCTTATAAATCCAAAACATGGCCCAGGAAAAGAACAATTAAACAGAAAATAGATTGTTATGCATGTACTGAAAACTAACTGATTGTGTCCCACAAGAAAGATATAATGTAGAAATATTGCAAAAGAAAAGAGAAGATAATTACTTTGTCCAAGAGAAAACCCTGTTATAAGCCATCAAAATTTAGAATTTTGGAAACCCAAAGAATCGTTTAGACTAAAAAGAAATAGCTTTAGAATCTTGAACGTTCATTCTACAACGAATACAAGACCAAAGCATGATCATCAATTTTTCCTGAGAAAGAAATTCCACAAATTAAAAAAATTAACAAAAAAATAACATACCAACAAAAAGAAACGCCACAATACTGAAATCCGCTTTATATAGAGAAGCAAAGGTTTATAGGGTTCTTCAAAATTGAAGCGCACGACAAATGTATGTATATATACTCAGATTCAGTCTGCAGATCAGAGAGAGAAGCAAAATTGGAAAAGCAAAAGGAAGGAAAGGTCGAAAGTGGGAAACAATTGATTCACAGAGTGGAACGTTACTGTGGAACAATGCGAATATCCGTATAATTTCAAAGCAGTCAATTGAGAAATTTTATACTACCTTTGTCTTTCAATAATTTCCCAAACCACCCATTTGATTCGCATTCTTTGACAAGGCAATTGGAGACCAAAGCCAAAAGGAAGGAGTTAGAGGTAAAGTCATACTTAAATTGGTAGCAGAATCAAAGTCCTGATTAGACAACATGGTTTCCAATGGAATATTCATTTTTGTTTGCTAAATGATGAAAGGTCGCTGTAATTTTTAAAAGATTAATAACAAGTGGAAAGAAGATAAATTGTGATAAAGAGTACGAAACTTAAATTTTTTCGTTTTTTTAATTAAAGATGAAGAGTTAATATTAAAAGATGTATCTAGAAAATGAGAAGTTTGATTAATCGCTGATTCAAAGAACGATTATTCTTTCGAAACGAACAATTGATGAAATATCTTCTTTGCCTTTATAGGGCAACCAGATACACTCTAGGATCCATCTCACCAAACAATACAATGCCATCCCCTCGCTTCTAATAAATGTATCTCACCCTCTATTTATGTGGATTTGAGCTGCTACTTCTCTCACAATAAGTCGTTTTATTATCAAACTTTTTGAATAATCGACGAAATATGGAAGTCTCAACCTTGACAAATTACAATATCATATTGAGAATGAAAATATCACCAAAGTAGAGTTTTTGCATCATCCTTGATAATCAAAAATGGTTTTACGAAATTTGTGCATGATTGTAATTTCTAAAAGATAAAATGGAAAAATTATGTTGTTCTATTGAAACGTGCGATTGAATTTCAAGTTTATAAATAATTTATATATTTATGGAAGGGGGTTTAAAATGAATAAATAAATTAATGGAGTATGTTCAATTGGGTTGTAAATTATATATCTATTGGTGAATGCCCATTATATCACTATAGCTCTTTTTGTTCTTACGATTGTATCACTTACAACCTTAATTCTTTCCTATAAATATAGGTATGAATGTCAATGTGGCTCACCGACTCGAGCAGACCCCTGGCTCAGCCCGAGAAAAGTTCGAGCCGAGCTGACTCGTCGATCGAGCCCCATTGGGGGCAACTACTCGAGCTCAAGCCAGCCAGTGTGGCTCGTCCGGCTCGTGTCACTGGCCATTTTCGACCCGTGACGAGCCAAGCCAAGTTATAGAAAAAAGGTTAAAAAAATAATAATAATTACAACAGCTTGCATAATTCAGCTACCTGCCAATAAACGGCCGCTACCCGCATTTGCGGGCAACATTCATAAATTATTTTTAAAAAAATCTAGTCGACTCGGCTCGTAAAGGCCCGAGCCGAAAGCTCGGGTTGAACCTAAACTTTTTGGCAGAGCAAAAACTCGACTCGGCTCGAGCAAAACAAAAACCCAAACCATCTTTACTCGAGCCTAGCCCGAGATTCGAATTTCGGCTTGACTCGTTGACACCCCTAAATATAGGAATCTTATTTTCAATTATACATACAAGTCTGTTGACTTCTATATTTTCTTATCTTTTCTCTTTCAATTTATAACACGTGATCAACAAGAAGTTCTAACAAATTGAGTTCATCTTTCTGCTCACAAATCTCTAGCCAAATGATGCAGAAAATATAATTTTTCCTTCAATTAAAAAAAGGGATAAGAAAGTTTAGCCAATTAAATTTACAAAGAAACCCTTTTTCTACTCAAATAAAGGGTAAGTATTATCTTAAAATAGCATAGTTATTCAATCTAATTATATCTTTTTGACTATTTTAATTAATGATAGATAAATATTTGCTTGATTGTAATTTTTCGTTCAATATTTCAAAAGAATAATAATAATAATAATAATAATAATAATATTATTATTATTATTATTGAAAAAAAATACAATCTAAATCAATATTCCAGAAGATATTGTAGTGTTGCTTGAAAATAAATATTATAATTGTATTATTTGTTACTCCTAAAGAATTACAAATTCACGCGTACAATATTTAAAATAATATTGTATTGTTACTAATAAAAGTATAATATTTTTCCATATCATATTCTTGATGAATTTCATGTCGATGTTCTTGGTTAACCATAACTCTATTTAAACATTATTCTGGAGAAATATTGTGATAATACTCCTGAAGAAGTATAAACTTTCTACATATTTAGGTTATAAATAAATATTTTTATGGTTGACTTATTGCTCCAGAAGAAGAGAAGAAGCATAATTTTATATTAAATTAATATACTAGAAGATTAATTAATTGTTGTGGAATGAAACACGATTCAGATATTTAAATATTCTAAAAAATTATTGCATAATTGTTTGAATCAATTTTGACAAATCATTAATTTATAAAAGAATATTGTGTTGCTATAGAAGAAGCAAAATTCTATATTTATTAATATTTCTGAAGAATGTTATGCAGTTATTTTTTTAAGAATTGCAAATTTATGCACTTTAATATAAAATATTGTATTAATCTTGGAGAATTGTAACTTTAATTACGTTGCTTCTAATGAAGCAATAGTTTATTCATCTATGTTAGGATTTATGTTGTATTGGAAATTTTTTTGATAAAAAGATTATTATAAAATAATAGGATCGTTATAAAAAAGTTATAATAGTCAATGAGTCTTTTCGAGAGTTGTATAGATAAATTAGGAATCTTTGGGTTCGAGTATGGAGCAAGGAGAGAAAGTTGTTGGATTTACGATAGCCTATTGTCTGGCTGATCCTTGAGTAGAAAAAGCAAAATTATTGTTGCTCATCTATCACTCGAGGGGCTCACCTCTCGCCACATGTTGCTAGACTGGCACTCGAGCAACGGTGTTATACGAAAAATTCTAGTTCGCGATTTTCAAATATTCTATCTATCCTATACTGCCTAAATGTCTTTATAAGTACTCAACGTCCATTACGTTTTTGGTGGTGGTTGATCATTGTTTTACATTCTCATAACACCAATGAATTACAAAATGGTTAATCCAAAACACCATCTTGCTAGAATAGGGTGTGTTTGAGCCACGTTATTTTGAAAGAATGTATTTTGGAATAATAGATTGATTGAAAATATGTGGTTAAAAAGAAAGGAAAAGTTATTGATATAATGAAAAATATTATTCTATTGAAGAATGTGTGGTTGAAAATGAGTAGAAGAATTAGAATGAAAATTTCAATATAGTCCAAACAGGGGCATAATTAGGAATGTACTTCCTCAATAGCTTTCAGAGATTACTGGAGTTTGAGGGATGTGGACCAGAAGCACATGAGAAGTACAAGAACAAAGTGTTATTGGTGATCCACATGAGATAGCAATTCCAGAAGATTGGGAGCAAGTGTGAATGAAATACGTTTCAACGGGTCTTGGAGATTTTTTAGGTGGATCATACTGTAAATTCTTATTGTGGAAACTAGTGACTTAGTCCCGATGTTTTTTACCTAGTCAAGAGTTTTCTTCTTCATCAATGTTTTGTATTATGTACATCATTGATTTTATACTAGTGGGCGATTCAACATAGAGTAGTTAATTCACGTGATTGAATCTAGATTAATTAATTATTGTGACTTGTTGTAATATTGATCAATGATAATTTTTAATTTCGCATTATTCACATACTCATCCCCCTATAGGTGATTTTATGGTCAAATTAGTGACTTTCAATATCAATATTCTAGAAGAATATTATTTTGAGACTTCATAAGCCATATTGTGTGATATGAAATGACAAACTTATTATTGCTTGTAATTTGATATCCTCTAAATAAAAGACAAACCTACAAAGCTTTTAGCTGTGTTACTTAATTGGTACACTATTCTAATATTAGTACAATTAAAATAAATATTGTATTGAACAAAAAATTCAATAACTCTTATATTTTATTGCTTTGCATGTCGAGTTAAATTGTCAATGAATCAATAATGATACAAAAAGAGTATTCAAATGAACATTCAACGAATAACCAGAAGATTTTTCAATCTAAAGAATTCTTATATGATGTATGTTCTCTTTATTGAAAATTGGTCATTAATTATCACTAGCTAAATTAGGTACTGAATTCTTCATATTTTTTTTAAAATTAATTAGGGTGATATATGGGGCCTCGTCACCCTTCGTGTTGACCATTTCGATATTATTTATATCTAATAAAATATAATACATCTACTAGGTGATTTGTACGGTGTTTGCAACCAAAAATTTGCAAAACTATTGCTCAGATTTTAAATTATGAGCATAATTCTCAAAATATACAATCAAAATGGTGTGTCTTATTAATGGTAGTAAGTCTAATTCTCAACCTTATAATAAGATTTAATTGAAATGGTGATAAATGGTTTAACATTATTATTTACTAAACGCATTCAATTAATTTCAAAACCATTACTATTGTGGACAAATTGCTTCCCAACTCAGTTTAGAGAATCCTATTAGCATCATACCAACATTAAAGTTTTCCCCAATATATTTGACTTATGGCCAGATCTTAAAATTTTTTTTATCTAATTATTTTGACAGTGAAATGTATAAACAAATAATCCATTTCAATGCATTGTAATGGAAAGTAAAAAATACTGAAAATAAATGCGAATTTGAACTCTTATACCATATCTCAAGTTCTAACGAGTGATATTTTATAACGTATTTTACTGATTATCAATTTGATTGGACAGTTCTTTCGACATTAGGGGGGAAATTAAGAAGCTGAAAAAATTATATACATAATACATCATTATATTATCTAGATTCTCGGAAAAAATAATTTGAACAAGAGCTCAAAAGATAATTCATTCATATTCATTTACTGACCAAAGGGATTAACAGTATCTCAAACATTAGCTTTAAATGCCCAACTTGAATTAACGTTCTCAAAAGAAAATTCATTAACATTATATTTGATATATTTATGATACACCTGAAGAGTAAATACATTCAATTCTAAGATAAAAATCTCTAAAAGTACTTGAAATATTGAAATTGAAAATCTATCATCAAGTTACGTTATTATAAAAAAAATAGAATAAAATAAAATAAAAGTTATCGATAATTTGCACATAATGTACTGCATCACATTATGAATAACAATGAATCTATAAATAAATTCGTTGAATCATATAATTGAAGAAATGATTGGCCAACTAAAATGACGCAGTCATATTAAAATTGAATTTACTAAAGAAATCTAAAATTTCTGAACTTGTAGTCCGAAAATCTAAATGTGAAAATACATATACGAAAAAAAATAAGAAAAATGAGGTCGTAATATGTATTCAACATAGTGATTTCTCAAGACTATGGTGGATGTAATTACAAGTCCATAACTTGTTATCTTGACAATGCATAAGATTTGAAGTGCGGTTATAGTCAATTTATTTGCCATGACTATTAATGTTATTCCTGAAAGATTTAATATGCATGAAAACATATAATTCATGTGATAATATCATTAGGAGTAAATACGCGTTGCACTCTTTTTTCTCAACCAAGATTTTGTCTCACTGAATTTTCCTGACAAAGTTTTAATATGGCAACTTTTGTGACATATTAAAACGAACAATGTATTCTTTTTTCCTTTATTAGGATTTTTTCCATAGAGTTTTTTCAAATAAGATTTTAACGACACACATTTATTGTGTAACGATGTCAATAATCTACAAGACATTTACTCGCAAAATAATACTCTTATATGTTACAATTCGTGTACGATTCCCAAAAAGAACATCACAATTTATTTTTACACTGTAACGCCCTAAATTTCATTTAATGCAAG